>VIYQ01000820.1:0-19362 GCA_009928355.1 Chlorella sp. CH2018
CCCTCCCCCCCGTTTTCGCTCGGCGGCCCACATGTCCGGAAACAAAGAATCTATTTGGAACCGCCTTACTGCGCCTCACAGCCACGGCGCTGCGGCTGCAGCCGAGTGCGCTGCCCCTGAGTGCTGCTGTGCAACCAGCCGCTGGCTGCCTTTCCCAGGTGCTGAACAAGCACAGCAGGCGCTGTCTAATGCAAACCCCGCCTCGCCGCCCGCCCACCGCCCTGCACAGGCCACCGTGGGCAGCCTGGTGGCGAAGACGCTGTCCGCGGCCTCGGCGGCCGGCTTCTACGGCCAGCGCACCGCGCCGCCGCCCGCCGCCTTTGACGTCTTCTCCGTGCAGGTGTTGAGGCTGGCTGAACTGTTTGCAGGCCCGGGGCTGTGGTAAAGGGCCATCTATGTTTGCAACAGCCAGCTGCCAGTTGTGCCCAGTGCGCGCTGCGTTTAATCGCGTCCCACCCACCCTCACACGCTGCAGGCATGCACCAACACCATCATGGCTCACTTTGTGGGCATGCTCTTCTCCAACTGGCTGCTCACCGTGGTCAACAAGTTCAAGTGAGGCTGCGAGAGCTGGGGCCCCGGCATGCCTGCTGGGGGGCATGACCGGACAGCCCAACCTTGGTTGGATCTGGGCATTCTCCGCTGAGCGTGGCAGGGCTGTCGAGTCACCAACTTGCGCTGTACGCACCGCGACCTGCCCGCTCAACCCAGTCAATGCTACCCTGTCTCACCACTGCCTGCTGCAGCAAGCGCCAGGCGGCGCGGGACGAGGCGTATGCGGCCGACACGGCGCCCTCGGCGCCGCCCATGCCTGGCTTCAAGTACTGAGCGCCCATCCATGCGCCCAGCTGGCTGCTGCTGCCAGCCATTTTCTGATTCCAGTTGAAACCCGCCTCTGAGCACCAGACTGCCCGCTGCGCAGATGCAGGGGCCCCAACTCATGCCGCATTGTTTTGGCCACGGCTGACTGCAAAACGAACTGCCCTTACTCGCCTCCCGATTCCGCCCTCTGTTGCCGACGGACCGACGACTCCCCGCCCCCTCCTTCTGTGCCATGGATTTTATCTGCCAACCCAACCTCTGCTGTCCAATGCTCTCACGCTCACATGTAAGATAGTGATCAGATGCAGCAGAGTGGTCAGTGCAAAGTACATCGCTGCCTGTCAAGCCTCAAGGCAAGCTATGGTACACGGCAGGCCGGCAGCCAGGGGCGGCTAGGCAGGCAGGCACACCCGGCCCTCGCCCAAGCAGTTCAAGCAGCGCTGCAGCCGCGTAGTGCCGCAGCCGGGGCAGGAGCACTGGACGGGCGGCGCTGCTGCTGCCGCGTCGCCGCTGCTGCCCGCCTGCGGCCGCAGCTTACGCGCCAGCTGGCTGCGCCGCACCGGTGCACGGCAGCGCAGCACGCCGCGGCCTGTGGCAGAGGGAGGGTTTGCAGGCAGGTCATGGCTGGGTCTGTGGGCAGGCGATGGTTGTTCTCGACAGCGTGTGTCGATAACGGATGCAGCTGCACAGCAGGGGCATGCCAGCCGTGCCGCACAGCCGCCGCCTCGCGCACCCATGCATATCTGGCAGGGGAGGAAGCCGCTGCCGGTGCACTGCGTGCATGGCGTCGCCGCTGCGGTCTGCAGGTTGAAGGGCAGGGAGGCAGCAGTGTGCGAGTCAAGCAGCAGCGAGAAACAGGGGCACCAACGCACAGCGCCACAGGGTGTGCTGCAGCCCGCAGAACAGCCTCGCTCACCCGCCGTGCACGCACGACGCGCTTGGCCACGGACAGCGCCACTCCGCTGACGACGGCTGTGGTGCCTCCCAGCACGAAGAAGGTGCCGGCGCTGGCGCCCACGGCTGTGAGGAGCGGCGATGGCCGCATGGGCGGGCAGCGGCGAGCGGCGGCGGCAGCGGTGGGCGGGCAGCGGCGAGCGGCGGCAGCAGCGGTGGGCGGGAAGGCCGCGGGGGATGGCGCTGTGCCAAACGGTTACCCCAGAGGGCTTCAGATCACAAGTGGACAGTCCACAGCCGTGGGGCGAGCAGGGAGGCGGCGGGGCTTGCTGAGTCCGCGGAGACGGGCCGTGGCAGACGATTGAGCGCTTCTAAACACTCTGTAACCGATGCAACAGCGGTCGACTGCACTGGCCGCGTGAACGGCCAACTCAGGAGGCGGCATTCGCGGGCGCAGCACGGGCAGCATGTTTGGCGCCCCTCCAGGGCCCCGGGCGGCGCACCGCCCACGGCATACGATGCGGAGCACCGCCAGGCCCACATCCAATATTGCAGCGCCCGCTCGCACGCTCCCCAGCGCCCGCCCCGCGTTTAAGCGCAGCCCAGCGACAGCCGGGCGTGCACACAGCAACCGCAAACAGTCCCGGCACGTTTCCCGCGACAGGCGAAAGCCGCAGACGGACACCATCGGCCCCCAGAGCGAAATGGCTCGGACGCGCAGCCAGACGCAGCGCCCGGGCGGCCCCGGCTTCCTTGGGAGGCACGATAACGTGTTCCTGTTTGTGCCCAACCTGATAGGTGCGCCGCCGCATCTGCTGAGAGCACTGCCGCCGCTACCGCTGCCGCCTGCCGCACCGCACCCCAGCCCAGTGCCCAGCGCCCAACCTCCACACACCATTCCAGGCTACGCGCGCGTGGCGGCCGCCATCTACGCGTTTGGCGTGGCGCTGAGCGACCCCGCCGCCACCGTGCTCGCCTACTTTGCCTCGTTTGTCTGCGACGAGCTGGACGGGCGCTTTGCCCGCAAGTTTGGCCAGTCCTCCACCTTTGGCGCGGGTGAGGGGCGCATCTCAGGGGTGCAGCAGCCACACACACAGAAGGGTGCAGACAGCTCAGTCGGGTCCAGCTGTAGCCGCTGCAGGCCTGGGGCGGCTCGCTGGCATCCGTGCCCCCCCCAACCGCCCCCCAACCGCCGCTCTGCCTCGTGCCAGCTGCTTGCCCTGCTGCGTTCTTAGCAGCTGGCATGGGCAGCTGCCTGATCTGCGTGCCCTCCTCTCTACCCTTGCAGTGCTGGACATGGTGACAGACCGCGTGGCCACGACGTGCCTGCTGGCCATCCTGTGCATCGTGTACCCCACCTGGCACCTGCCCTGCCTCCTGCTCATCATGCTCGACATCTCCAGGCAAGCTCTGAGCAGAGGGTGCCGGATGGCAGCCAGACGCTGCTGCTGTGTGGAAGCGTGCGGCGGCGGTGGCCACTCGGCGCTGTGGAACTATAGCAGCGAGCACCCGTCAGCAGCTGCAGCAGCCTCGCTCCCTGCTGCTGCCGCCGCCAACCGCTGCTACTGCCACTCCCTGTGTACTTCCTGCAGCCACTGGTTCCAGATGTATTCCACGCTGGCCATGGGGGCCACCACGCACAAGGTGCGCAGCCGCTGCTCAGTACCTGATGACCGTGGGCAGCTGGCTGCGCTGCATCGCTGCGTGGCATTGCTGCATGCCCTCGCTTCTTCCCTGCTGCAGATGTTACTCAGCCTCCCCCTTCGCCCGCACCACCCACCTGCTGCAGGACACGCGCAGCCGCAGCCTGATTGTGCGGGCTTACTACTCATCCCGCATGTTCATGGGCTTCTGCTGCATCTGCTGCGAGGTGGGACAGGGAGGGGCAGCGAGGAGTGGCGGTACTGGGCGACCTGCAACAGGAGCACCTGCCGCCGCAGGGTGGTGTGCAAGCGCCGCCTGCCGAGCTGGCTGGTCCAGCACGCCGTGCTGTGGGCGGATTCAAGCCTCCATAACTTCCCCCTCCTCCTGCCAGGTGCTGTACCTCGCGCTCTACCTGCTGAGCTGGCCGCAGTGGCAGGCGCCGGCAGTGGCGCTGCCCGCCGCGCTGGCCGGCCTGCAGCTTGCGCCAGGTGCGGCAGGGGGTGGTTCTTTTGCGCCTTGCTGTGCAGCTTGGCAGGGTGCAGCGCCGGCCTTTTGTCTGGCCCTGCTGAAGCCTCCAGGCGTGCTTTCCATGTTGCCGCCGCTGCCGCCCTCACGCCGCAGGCATCGTCCTGCCTGCTGCGCTGCCCGCCGTCGCCCTGGTGGCGCTTGCAGCGGTTCCCGGCTTTGCAGTCAAGCAGCTGGTGAATGTGGTGCAGCTGCGCACTGCCGCGCAGCAGCTGGTGCTGTATGACAAGCAGGGCCGGCAGTCCAAGTAGTAACCAGCGGGTGCGCGCGGAGCGCGGCAGCGGCAGCTGCCTGCAGAGCCCGCCATGCCGGATGGGCGACCCTTCCACTTGATACCCCACTACCCAGCACTGCCCCGATACTGTACCTAGTTGTCTCTATCCCGCAGCACTGGCATTGATTTTCAAATTGCAACTTGCCGACCTGTAAGCATGTGAGGCCTGCGGAGCGCTGCGCTGCGCGCGCTGTGGACTGCCCACTCACGGCCCAAATGCGCGAGGGCTTAGGCGGCGGCCCTCCAACCCTGCGCAACCACTCTGCGACCGAGGCAACAGTGCACGCATACGACCGCGTCCGACAGGAGCAGCGTGGGCTCGCAAAGCACCTGACAGCGGCGGCGGCGGCAGTCCAGGCGCACAGGCCACGCCGTCCACACAGCATGCAGTCTGCAGGTGGGCAGGCGCCGCTGTCTGGGCATGCCTGGGAGCCTTCCCTGCATCCAGGAGACCTGCAGTCTGCAGCCGCCCACCTGCCGCGACACGTTCCACTGCTGGCCCTGCCCGTGCGCACGTGCTTTGCCGGCCTCACACGCTGCGCGTTCAACGCCCGCCACTCTATCGCTCTTTTGCAGACAGGAGTGCTTCAGGCAGCACTGTCGCCTCCAATGACAGCGGCAGCAGCGCTGGGAGCAGCTCGCCAAGGAAGTCTGGAGAGGTGAGGGTGGGCGTGCCCCTCTCTGTGGACCAAGGGGCTGGCGCTGCCGGCTGCTTGCACCCATCAGCTGTGACGTGTGGCAGCACCTGTAGACAATCCAGCATGCCCACATCTGCCCATGCAGTACGTGACGCCCTCCAGCCGCCCCGGCTGGGCAAGGTCGGCGACTGCGACAGCCAACCCGCCGGCGGGCGACGGCGGTGCAGCTGCCGCCGCGGCCGAAGATGCCTGCTCGCCCCGTGCTGCGGCAGCGTGCGAGGGCCGCATGTGGTTCTCAGAGGGCCTGTACTACTAAAAGTGTACACACGCTGTGCATATGATCGCTACACTCGACCACCGCCGTTCCCGCGCCTAGCTGGCGGCCGCCGCATGGGGCACTGAGATTGATTCAGGCCGCCTGTCTGCTCTCGCACTGTATCCATCTCGCCTTGTCCTGTAAGCCCCAGCCTGCACCCGCACGAACCCAGAACCATGAGCGGCTACCAGGAGAGCTCTTATCGCAAGGAGGAGGAGAGCCACCAGAAGAGCGGCGGGCCAGGTCAGGGCGAGCTGCAGACCCGCAGCAGGGTGGCAGGGTGGCGTCCAAGGCAGTGCAGGCTGGCCGGGGCGTGAGCGGCGGCGGGGTGCCCCCCGCCCGCTCGCCGCTGACTCCCCACCTTCCTGCCAGCCAGCTCGCGGCTGCTCTCAGAGCAGCCGCGAGCTGTAAGTTACGCCAGAAAAGCTGCCAGCGCCTCGCTGACAGCTTCCAAGGTGACCCCTGGCACACGAATGAGTCCCGCCATCCTCCCTCACTGCAGGCCTGGGGACCACCGGCGCAATGACCGGCACCGGCATGGCTGGCGCGACGACCGGCACGGGCATGACCGGCACGGGCGAGGGGCTGGGCCAGAAGATTTCCCGCAAGGCTGGAGAGGTGCGTTATGTCCAGCTATGCGACAGCAGGAACACAGTATGCTGGCGCTGATGCATCTGCTGGCAGCAGATGCTGCATTTCATGGCGGGGCCGCAGGCAGGGGGCAAGAAGCGGCGGTGGATGCTGGTACTGCCGGGCCCTGCACGATGCAGCACCTGCCGGTAACATATAGCAAGAACGATAATGTATTTCCACCACTGCAGGCGTGGGAGGGCACCAAGGAGGCCATGCCCGGCACCGCTGAGCACCGCGCCACGCACCCCACCTCTGGTGAGGAGGGTGGGCAAGCCCGAGGGAAGGTTGCTCGCCCTGAGGCTTCGACAGGTGCAGGCAGCGACCGTCTCTGGCGACCTCTGCCCTTTGATTCGCGGCGTTGCCTGAACCAATCCGCAGGCACCGGCATGACGGGCGCCACCCACACCACCCACACTGCCACTGGCACCGCCAGCGACCGCCCTGCGCTATGAGGAGCCGCGGCGCCGCGCTGACCAAGCTCGCGCCTTGCATCCAACTCGGCTCGCAGGCCCAGGGCTGGCTGCCGGCACAGCAGGGCTGGGCGGCGCCACCACTGGCACCGCCGGCGGCCCAGGACTGAGCCCAGAAGAGAGCGCAGAGTACCGCGCTGCTACAGCCGGGGCGCGGACCGGCCTGTGAAGAATGTGAATGTGGCAAACCACCTGCCGTCTGCCCTATGCATGTTGCAAGATCGTTGAGTCACGTGTAAATATCTCCAGCAAGCAGGTGGTTGGGGGTTTGCACAGTCGTCAGTCAGGCTGGTCAAAGGCGTGAAACGGTCGTTCAAAACTTCACAAGCCGCCGGCGGGGCGGAACGGCAAGCCGCCGCCCGCCGGCGTCTGCATGGGCCCGCCAGGCGTGTTCTCACCCAGGCTGCCGCTGCTCAGTGCCTGCATCCCTCCCTTGCCCCTGGCTGCCGACACAGCGCTGCCCAGGCTGCCGGATGAGCGGGCCGACAGGGCGCCCTTCTGCAGCCCCACAATGGCCTCCAGCTGGCGCCCCAGGCGCGCTTCCCAGCGCGACAGCGCCCGCTGCTGCTCCTCAACCTGCGGCGCCAGGGCCGCCAGCTGCGAGCCGCCGCTGCTGTACTTGAGCTGCAGCTCCAGCGCCGCCTGCAGGGGAGCCAGGGAGGTGGGCAGGGTAGGAGGTGAGCAGCAAGGCAGCCGTAACGAAAAAGGGAGGAGTCGGCACATGAGGGCAGCGGGAAGAGAAGTGGTGGGCTCGAGACGCAACAACACGCACGGACGCAGCATGCCCTTGATGGCACTGTCCGGCAACCTGAGGCCTGCCCACCGCACCTGGCCCTGCTGCATCTCCTGCAACGACTGGCGCAGGCCTGCCACCGCCCGGCTGGCCTCCGACACCGAGGCGGTGTCGACACTGCCGCCCTGACCAATGGCGCGCACAATGCCTTCCAGACGCTGCAGCCTGCAGGATAGGACGTGTGCATGGCACAAGCAGTGGTAAGCGGGTGCCTAATGGTAAATCCAGGGCAGCATGCATGGCACAGGGCAGCCAGGGCCGTCATACATGTGCGGCTTGGCCCTTCAACTGTTGCCCAAGAAGTCAGCAGCCAATCACCCACCTGTTCGCGCCCTTCTCAGTGGCCGCCTGCAGCTGGCGCAGCGCCTGGCCCAGTGCCGCTTGGCGATCAGGCGTGCCATCCAGCGAGGCAAAGCTGTCGCGGCGCAGGGCCAGACCAGCAGGCCCAGCGGCAGTGGAGGTGGCAGAGTAGGGCACTGCCTGCTGCAGGTGTGGCGTCTCCAGGCTGGCTGAGCGCTGCAGCAGGGAGCTGGCAGGTGTGGCGTAGGTGCCACCAGAAGGCAGGCCGCTGAAGCCGCTGCTTGCCGCCGGCTGCTGTGATGAGTGGGGTGCAGGCGGCAACGACTGGCTGCCCAGCCGGCTGGGCTGCGCCTGCTTGGACATGCTGGCGGCAGCGGCGGCGGCTGCGTTGCTGCGGTCGGCGCTGTCCGCAGAGTTTGGCGCAGGGCTCAGGCTGTCCAGACTGGCCCGCAGCTGGCTGCTGGGCACGAAACCAGCAGGGGAGGTGAGCTGGAGGTCAGACTCCAGACGGCGAGTGAGCTGTGCCACCCGCTGCTCCGCCCCCGCCAGCGCTGCCTCCCGCTTGGCCACCTCGCGCTCCTTGCCGGCCAGCAGCTCCTCCCTGCAAGTGGGCGAGTGAGATGAGTGGCCTTGATAGTGCGCCGGAGCATGGGAAGCAACGCTTGTCCTGCAGCCAAACCAAACCCAGCACACAGCAGCTCGTGCCATCCTGAATTCCACCGCCGCCTCGCAGCTGGCATTGGCCACCCTGCCCACCTGCTGCGCAGCAGCGCCTCCTTCTCAGCCAGGATGCTCTGGGTCTCTGCCGCCCGCCGCTGCTCCGCTGCTGCAGCCTCGCCCGACCTCCGGGCCTCATCCGCTGCCGCCTCTGCAGCCACCTCCCGCCGCTTGACTGCCGCCTCGGCATCTGCCAGCTGCCGCCGCAGGGCGCGCAGCTCATCCTCGGCGCGACGGCACTCGTCCCGGGCAGCCTGCAGGATGGCATCTGCCTCTTCCCGCGCCTGCGCCACCAGGCTCTCAGCCACAGAGTCTGCCCCAGAGCGCACCCGCCGCTCGGCCTCTCCCAGCTCTGCCTGGACTGCTGCCAGCCGTGCCTCAGCGGCAGCCAGGTCAGCCTCGCGCTGTTTCAGTGCTGCCTCGCGCTGCGGCGATGGAAGGTGAGTGGCGGGAGGCAAATTGAGTTGGGCAGTGATTTGACTGCAACAGAAAACTGCATGCTGTGACAGCTGTCGAACCCGCAAGCCCGCCATCCCAAGCCCACCTGCTGCAGCTCTGCAAGGCGGCCCGCCTCTGCTGCTGCCGCTGCCTGCTGTCGGCGCAGCTCCTCACGGACCGCCGACAGCTCCTCGCGCTCGGCTGCCAGGCTGCGCTTGGCCAGCTCGGCAGCCTGCAGGTCAGCCTGCGGGAGATGCAATGCAGAGACGTCGCTCAGGGCTCAACTGATAGCACAGTTGGAATATCCCTACGCAGTGGAACGGTGGCACCGCTGGATAGCTACAACACAAACTGCCGATGCAAACAGCCAGCACTCCAGGAGATGCTCCAGCCAATCACCTGAGCGGCTGTCCGGGCATCAGCCAGGTCGGCCTCAGCCTGGCGGGCCTTGGCCTCCCGAGCATCCAGCCGCTCGTACGCCTCCTGCCAGAGAGTGACGCAGGTCGGGCGGTTCTCAGCATGCACGGCTGCACTCAGGCGCTAGCGTGCAGCGCTCACGCAAAGCGGCGCTGCGTGTCAGTGCATGCACCTGAAAGCTCTGGGAAGGAGGTGCAGTTGCGGACAATGCAGCATGCTCCCACCCAGCACAGCACGCCTGCCTCACCTTGAGCCCTTCCAGCCCGTCCTCCTGGCGGCGCAGCGAGCGCTCCCGAGCAGCCAGCTCCTCGGCCTGCGCCTCCGCCGCCGCCTGCCGTCGCTCCAGCTCCTGCTGAGCCTGCTCAACCTGCAGGGCAGATTTGCAGCACGGGTGGGCGTCAGCGCAATCAGCGGCCACAAGTGGCCAGGCAAAGAGCAGTGCAGTTGTCGTGCAAAGCAGCAGCGCTTTCCAGCTCCTTTTTTCTCAGCAATGACAGACCTGGGCCGTCAGCTGCGCCTGGCGCGCCTCCAGCTCCCGCTCCCGCTCCGCCACGCCCCGCAGCCGCTGGTTGAGCGCATCCAGCTTGCGGTCAGCCTCGGTGCGGGCGGCCAGCAGCGCCTCCTGCTGGTCAGCAAGCGCACGCTCCTTGGCTGCAAGGGCACGGAGGGCAGAAGGGCAGTGTGGAGCAGGGAGCTGGCATGCATAGCGGGAGCGGCTGCACTCTGGACGTAAAACATCATCTTGCAGTGTATGGCAACACAGCCAGTCCGTAGTGCAGCTGCAGACCATGGCTGCACCACGTCAAGCCAGGCTGCCGCACCTGTGAGCCGCGCCTCCAGCTGCTGCAGGCGGCGCTCCTCATCGGCTGCCAGCAGCTCGCGCTTGTGCACCGTCTTGGACTCAATCTGCCGCAAGACGTACGCCAATACAGATCCATGGGTGGGTCAAGCAGCAAGCGACCGTCCCATGCTGGCAGCACGGAATGCACTGCACAGCCTAACTAGAACCGCAGCACCATGTTCCATGCTGCACAGTCTACAGGGCCTCACCTCCACGGTGCGCAGTTCCGCCTCTCGGGCCTCCAGCGCCCGCATCTGCTGCTCCACGCGCACCTGCGCCACGGCATGCAAATGCAGCAGTGATTGGTAGAAACACCACCACCAGTCATTGCATGTGCTACTCGCCATTTCCGTCAATGTGCAAGGCCGGCAAGGCATGCATGGCCCTCACTCCTGACCTGCAGCTCCCGCACACGCAGCTCTGCAGCATTCAGCTCATCCGCCCGCCGCTCCAGCGCCGCCTGAGTGGCATCGGCCTGTGAGGATGGAGGCGGGCACCGCATGTGCAGGGTTGAGCACAACTGCAGCATATGCAGATACAGATTCTTTCCGGGCATGCACCGCTGCTTTCCCACTTGCTTGTGCCAGAGCTGCAGCCTGCCGACCTCCCCACGCACGCCCCTCTGCACACCTGGCCCAGCTGCTTGGCGGCCTCCCGACCCCGAACCTCGGCCTCCGCTGCATCCTTGGCCAGCTGTGCTGCCTGCCGCGCCAGCTCACGCTCCTGCAGCAATGAACACCAGGAAGTTGTGTCACCACAGTCCGCAGCAGCGCAGTGAGCTGCCGATAACAGAACAGCAGCGCGGCTGGCTGCATTCACGCACCAAACCCAACCGCCACACGCCCACCTGCTGTGCAAGCTCCTTCTGCAGGGCTGCCGCCTCAGCTGCCTCCAGGGCCACCGCTGCTGCCTTGGCCCGCAGTCGCTCTGCGCCAGGGCACGGCAAACTAAGGTATGTGAGCAGAGCTGCCAAGGCTGGCAGAGTATATCAGGAGCCGAACTGAACATCACAATGCACTTGCCGGCCCACCAGGCACTGGCAGGTGCCAGACCCCACACACCTGCTTCCTCGCGCAGCTCTGCCTCGCGGGCCAGCAGCTCGCGCCGCCCCGCCTCGCCATCTGTCCACGCCTTGCGCTGAGCCTCAAAGGCGGCTGCCTCTGCCTGGTGCCGCGCTGCTGCCTCCGACAGAGCTGCCGCCTTGTCTGCCAGCTCCGCCTGCTGCCGCTCCAGGCGCGCCTGCAGGGCTGCCGCCTCACGCTCTGCACGGAACACCGCCTCCTCCCGCTGCTCCACATCCCGCAGCTTGGCTGTTGCTGCAAGGCGCTGCTCCGTGGCGGCACTGGCCTCTGCCGCAAGCCCCGCACTGCGGCTTTCCAGAGCTTCGGCCTCGCTGGCGGCCCGGCGCTGCAGGCGCTCAGCCTCAGTGCGTGCCGCCTCGGCCTCTGCCTGAGTGGCTGCCAGCTGCCGGGCCGCACGCTCCTGCTCGCTGCGTGCCACCTTGAGGTCGGCCTCTGCCTGCAACAGCCGCTGCTCCCGCTCATCCAGCGCAGCCTTGCGCACTGCTAGCTCCTGCAGGGAGGAGGGGAGCGGCGCAACACAGTGAGATGTGAGCTACGGCATGGTGGGAGGCAGCGCATGGGCATGGGCGCTGAATGGCATGGCATGCCATTTGCAGGCAGTGCATAGCAAGGCATGTGCTGCCTGCGAATGCCATGCACACTGCACCCAGCACGCAATTCGCAGGCAGCAACACCTGCAGCACCTGCTGCAGCGCTTCTCCTCTCCGCTCCAAGGCCTCCTGCTCCCGGCGCACCGCTTCACGGTCTGCAGCCAGCTGGGCTGCAGCCGCGGCATGCTCTCGCTGAGCCCTGCAGCAGAGCGAGCCACGGATGGGCAATGCATGAGACACCAGCAAGCATTTGCGTGCCACGTCTGCCCCAAACAAACTGGGCATGTGCATGCCCAGCAAGCATGTGCATGCCCAGGCAAAGCCTGACGCCCACCGTTGCAGCTCCTCCTGCTGGGCTGCCAGTGTCTCCTGCAGGCGCAGCAGCGCATCGCTGTCTGCCGCCGCCCGGCTCTCCAGCTCCCGGGACAGCCCGCTCAGCCGCTGCCGGTCGGAGGAAGCGGCCGCCTCAGCCTGCACATGTGCAATGAGGGTTGACAAGGGGGATTCGCTCAGCTACTGGAAGCTGGCTAGAAAAGCTACCAGACCGTCGCCCCTGACAAAAAGTGACATGTCCGCCAACTGCCAAAGCCTCCCTCTTCACGCCTGCACACCTGTGCCAGCTGGGCCTCCCGCAGCTTCAAAGCGGCTTCAGCCTCCGCTGCTGCCCGCTCCTTGGCTGCCAGCGCCTGCTCGCGGGCAGACACCTCAGCTGCCTGTGCAAGTGCCCGCTCAGCTGCCGCCTGGTTGGCCTCAAGCTGGCCACGCAGGCGCTCCAGCGTGGCCTTTTCGCTGTCAAGCGCCGACCGCTGCCGAGCCAAGTCTGCTGCCTCGGCTGCCAGCTCCCGGGCCCGCTGCTTGGCCTCGGCCTGCAACGTGCCGGCACTCTCCAGCCGGGGGGTGAGGTCCTGCTGCTGTGAGCGCAGCCAAGAGCGCTCCTCATCTGCACGGGACGCCTGCTCCTTGGCTGCAGCAAGGGCTGCTGCCGCCTTCTCCTCTGCCACTGCCACGCGCTGCTGCTCTAGCTGCAGGGCAAGCCGGTCGGCGGCCAGACGGGCCTCAGCCTCCTTGAGGCGTGCCTCGGCAACAGCCACCTCATCGGAGCTGCAAGGGGAGCCAGGAGGAAGAAGAGGGAAGAAAACGTCAACTGAGCACACCGGTGGATTCACATGCAACACCCCTATGCACCCACAACACGTGACCAGCACACCCCCTGTGCACCCACAGTATGTGGGCAACAGACCCACGCCCGGATCGCACCGTTTGCGCAGAGAGGTCTCGGCGGCCGCAGCAGCAGCCACGCGCTGCTCCACCTCCTCACGCTGCGCCTGCACCTGGGCCACATAGGCAGCCAATCGCTCCTCGCTGTCTGCCACACTGTCTTCTCGCTCCTGGACTGCTGCAGCAGCGGCTGCGGCCTCCTTTCGCTGCGTTTCAAGCTGCGCTTTGGCCTCTGCCAGCGCAGCCTGCTCGCGCTGCAACTGCTGCTGCTGGGTCGCCAGCGCTGCCTCTCTGGCCGCCAGCTGTGCCTCCTGCTGCCTCAACGACTCCAGCTTGGCCTCTGCCGCTGCTGCAGCCGCCTGGCGCGCCTCCAGATCTTTGGACAGCTGCAGTCAGGGGCAGGGAGTGGAGCGTGTTAGGTGCAGGGTCGAGGAGTACGTTGCAAGCATGCTAGAAGCAAACGAAGGGCGCAACAGAAGTGCTCTGCAATCCCCGATCCCAACCCCTCATTCCCAGCAGCACACCTGCGACAGCTGCTCTTCGCGCTGCTCCGCCGCCTGCAGCCGCTGCCGAGCCTCCTGCTGGGCTGCCTTTGCCTCAGCCCGCTGCCGCTCCAGCTCAGCTTTCTGCGCTGCTGCCGCTGCCTCCGCGGCGGCGCGGTCTGAGGCAGCCGCCGTGCGTGCTGCCTCAAGTGCTGCCTGCGCACGGTCCAGCTGCTGCTGGCGCTCTGCAAGCTCACGCACGCTCGCAGACAGGGCCGCCTGTCGCTCCTGCAGCGAGGCCTTGAGCTCTGCCACCGCAGCATCGCGCTCAGACAGCTTGGCCTCCCGCACCTCGAGAGCGTGCAGCTCCTTCTGGGCATTGGCGGCAGCCTCGCCGGCTGACTGCACAGAGGACAAGGCGCAGGCATCAAGCAGGGGTCAGCTGGGCTGGCATGTGCATGAGCATGGATCGCTGCTGCAAGACTTGAACGCGCATCGGTGCAGGAGCGATGCCAGCAGCAGCGGCAGCAGCACAGACAGACAGCAGGGGCAGCCGCACAACACCCATCCACTCACGCCCACCTTGAGCTGGGCGTCTGCGGCTGCCACCTTGGCCTCCCACTGCTGCTCAGTGGCTGCCAGCGCCTGCTCCCGCCGAGCCATCTCATTCGCCTGCGCCGACAGGTCTGCAGCAGCTGCCTCCAGTGCCGCCCGTTCGGCTGCCAGATCCTGCCGCTCCTGCGCTGCTGCCGCCTGGGCAGTCTGCAGCTCTCCCGCCTCGCGCTGCAGCGCCGCCTCGCGCCGCTGCACATCTGCCAGCATGGCTGCCGCCGCCTCCTTGTTGCCGCCCGACTCCTCAGCCAGGCGGGCAACCTTTGCCTCCTGAGCTCGCAGCGCCTTGGCAGCAGTGGCCTGCCGCTGCGCCTCCAGCTCCAGGGCCACCGCCCAGCGCTGCAGCGCCGTCTCGCGCTCTACCAGCTGCGTGCGACGCTGGTGCAGCAGGCGCACCAGGTCGGGCGAGGCGCCGGCCGAGGCGTCGACGGGCGGCAGCGGTGATGGCGAGCGGCCTGCTGCATCCACAGCAGCCGCTTGGGCGTCATCCTGCAAGGGAGCAGCACGCAAAGAGGAGGGCAGGTCAGAATGCAAGCCAACTGCTCCACAGCAGCAACCAGCTGTTCTCAGGACCCCAAGAGGCAGCAAAGCATTTTGTGGCATCGTACTTCTGGCTGCAACTCAGCCCTTACCTTGAGCCGCTGGTCTGAGTGCAGCAGGAAGCCAGTGCCGGCACCGTCGCCCGCTTGCGCCATCTGCGTCTTGAGCGCCTTCCAGCTGCAGAGCCAGAATAATGAATGCGGCGGCATGGTGCATTGATCGCGCCAGAGTGTGCAGCTTGCTCCGGTGTGATAGCTGTCAATTACACTAGGCTGTCTTCAACGCAGCCTGACAACCCAGCACACCTGTCCTGCAGCTTGGCTTCACGGGCGTCCAGCGCGCGCTCCAGCCCAGCCAGCACGCCACGGCTGGCGTCGGCCAGCTGTTGCGCGCGCTGTGCCTCGTGAGCGGCGGCAGCGGCGGCAGCCTGCTCCCGCTTGGCCTCTGCTACCAGGCCCTCCCACTTGGACAGCTCGGCAGCATGCCTATGAAGGACAGGGGCGGTGCGGTGCAACGTCAGACTGGACGGCTAAGCGAGCTGACTGCTGGGACGGCAACATTTCTTGCAGCCCCATGCTGCCTAGCATCTGGTCCACAGACCAACAAGCAGCCCAAGCCCTTTCCCTGCAGCACCCCAGCAAGGCGTTCACCTCTCGTCCCGCTGCACTGCCTCCCGCAGCTTGGCCTCTGCCGCTTTGAGCTGCTGCTGGGCAGCAGCCTCGCGCTCCTTGGCAGCGGCCACCGCATCCGCCAGCTCGCTGCTCTGCTTGGTGGCACGGGCATGCATCTCCTCAGCCTGCAGCACGGATGACAGGGGCATGGGAGGCGCGCGAGAGCGGGTTGTGGCTGCACATGTGGGGACAGCAGGCAGGCGTGCCACAGCGAAACACGAGGAATCTGCACGAATCCTGCAGCAATCTGGAAACCTGCCTGCCCTAGATGCCATGGCATCGCACCCACCTGGCTCTCCAGCTCAGCGGCACGGGACTCGCGGTGGGCCAGCCGCTTCTGTCCGTCCTCCAGCTCGCCGCGAGCCAGCTCCAGGCTGGTCCGCGCCTTGCGCAGCTGCCGACAGGTGGGTGGGCGGACACACGGTGTGGGGCAGTGACTGGGTGGCTAGCACGGGGAAGGGGCAGGCACCACCCAGCCCAATGCAGCCATAGGTTGCCAGCCAACCAGCCTTCATCATGTCAAACCAGCACAAGTCGGCAGCAGCCGTACCTCTGCCTGCGCGGCTGCAAGAGCCTCCTCCCGCTGCTCCAGCTGGCGGCGATCAGCCTCCAGTCGTGACTTGGCCAGCTCCAGCGAGGCGGAGCGGTCTGCCAACTCGGAGTGCTGCTGCGCCAACTTGGACTCCCGTGCCGCCAGAGCAGACTCGCGGTCCGACAGCTCCTGCAGGGCACACATGAGCAGCATGAACTCCCATTTGGCTGCAAGGCCCCCTTCAGTCCGTGGACAGTCACAGTCAGCAGAGCCAGTTGTTTCACCACCGTGGCAGCAAAAATGACCATCAGCTGCCCCCACACACCAGCCATCTACTACCCACTCGCAGCGCCTTCTTCTCCTTGGAGTCAAAGGCAGCCACTCGCTCCTCCAGCTCGGTGGCAGTGGCCAGAGTAGCCTTCTCGCGCGCCAGCGAAGCCTCATCACGGGCAGCGATCTTCTTCTGCGCTCAAGGGCATGCAAGGGCCGGGTTTGTGGCAGGAGGTGCGGCAGTGATTGCGGCGGGAGGTGAAAGCTGCGGCTGCTTGATCGACGATCCTTCTGCCATGGGGCGGTCAGCCAGAAGCACAGCGAAAACAGCACGCAATGCACAGCCGCGCCCGCACCTCTGCAGCTCGCTGCGCCTCCTCCAGCTCAGCGCCCTTGCGGTCCAGCCGAGCTTGCCACTCAGTCAGCAGGCGCTCCCGCTCCGCAATCTGTGAGGCGGGTGGGCGAGGAATGTCATGTCATTTGCCTGCCACCTTCCGATTCATGGGCACCCTCGCGATCATCCAGTGCTGAGATGACACGTGATACGTGAGGCAGCCAACGCTGCTGCTGCAGGGCCCACCTGGCGCACTGCCTCGGCCTTGAACTGGGCCTTCCAGGCCTCCAGCTGGTCCTCACGAGCGGCCAGCTCCTGCTCCCGCTCCTGCACGTCGCAGAAAAGGCACGCAGGTGAAATGTGCTGGTGGCAGCAGCGAAAAAGGGCTCCGGGAAGTGAGCGCAGTGCAAACGATGAGCAGCATGCTACCCTGTCAGCCAAGCTGGGCAACAGTCTGCAACCTGCACGCTGCAGCTCCTGCCCCCTCTTTTGCAGCGTACCTTGAGTGCAGCGCCTTCCTCCTCGACAGCGGCCACAGCCCGCTTCAGCCGCTCCGTCTCGCCGTCCAGGCGCTGCTGGGCAGCGGCGATGCGGCGCTCCACAGCCGCCAGCTCCTCGGTGCGGCGCTGCAGGCGAGCCTCTTGGGACTCCAGCTCCTGTAGTGGTGTGGGGCAGCCAGAAGTGAGGACTGGCATAGCAGGTAACCCAGACGGAGTACAGCAGAAGCGCCCATAGCACAAACCAGGTGCGTGCTGGCCAGAACAGCTTGCCGCTCGCCCCACCTGCTTGCGAGCAGCCATCGCAGCCTCCTCCCGCTTGGCAGCCGCGTCCCACTCAGCAGCCCGCTCCTGCTGCGCTGCCACCAGCGACTCATACTCGCCACGCAGCCGCTCGCCATCGGCCTCAAGTTGCTGGCGCTGCAGGCCAGAAAAGAGGCAGCCACGCACACATGGTTCAGCTGATGTGACTGACCGGCACATAGGACAGGAGCCCTGCAGGAGCATTGCACTTGCTCATCGCCCACAGCCAGCCCTGGTGCTGCCCACCTGCTTCCTGGTGAAGGCCTCAAACTGCTCGCGCTCTGCCGCCAGCTCGCGCTCAGCGGCTGCCTGCTGCTCCAGCCAGCGTTCGCGCTTGCGGCTAGCAGCCGCCATCTCCTCCAACAGAGAGTCGTACTGCGCCTTCACCTGCAGCAGTGTGTGAGTGGCACAGGGTTTGTGTGATGCATTGCATGACACGCATGCCTGGCAGCTGCCAGGCACACCGACTGCGATGGCAATGCCAATCATGCGTGTGCAACCCTTTGCTTGCAGCCCACCTTGTGCACCTCCTCCCTGCCAGTGGCCAGCGCCTCCTCCATGGCTGACTGCGCATCCTGAGCTGCCTGCGGAACAGAAGCAGGCAGGCCACTGCTGACACACCGCGATGGAGATAACATGCAGAGCATGCAGTCTCAGAGTGCTGCGTCCCGTGCAGGACATTACCACCCAGCACAACCCACTTCACCCCGCACCTGTTGCGCAGCCTTGTGGGCCAGCAGGGCCTTGTCGCGGGCCGCCTCAGCATCAGCAGTCTCTCGCTGCACGCCTGCTAGGCGAGACCGCATGGCTTCCGCCTCCGCCTCGGCTGCCCGCAGGTCTTCCATGGCAGCGTCGATGCCGCCCTCCAGCCGCCGCAGCTCAGCCAGGGTGGCGGCCCGCTGTGCGTCGTCCTCCTCTGCTGCAGCTGCGCATTCCGCCTCAAACTGCTGCACCGCAGCAGCCAGCTCTTCCTCGCGATCTGCCAGCGCAGACTCCCTGGCTGCCAGCTGGCCCTCCACTTCTGCACGCCGCTCCTCCAGTGCGGCGGCAGACTCAGCCAGGCGGGCAGCGTCGGTGGCCTGCGCCGCCCGCACTGCTTCCAGCTCCTGCCGGGCTGCCTTTGCATCAGCTGCTGCACGCTCCACTGCCTGCTCACGCTCCACCAGGGCGCCCTCCGCCTGGATCAGCCGCTTCTCACGAGCCAGGTGGGCAGCTGCCACCTCCTCTGCTGCCCGCGCCTTGGCCTCACGCTCCTTCAGCGAGGCCGTGATCTCAGCCACCTGCACGGGGCGGTGAGCAAGCAGTTGGAGCATGCTTCACATTGGGTGCTGGACAGAGGGACCAGCGGCTGGATGGCAGCAGCACCGATGTGCCCTGCCGCAATGCAACACCTTACGCCTCTCAGACCACTCCTGCCAAGATCCATCCACCCAACGCACCTGTGCCTCAAACTCGCGCTCCCGCGCTGCCAGCTCGGCATCTCGATCCACAAGCGCCCGGCCCTGCTCCTCAATGCGGGCCGCCCGCTGCTCCAGGGCTGTCGCTCGTGCCGCAAGCTCATCCTCTCCACGCCTCACAGCAGCAGCTGCAGCCTCACGCTCAGCTGCCAGCCGCTGGGCCTGCACCGCTGCCTCGCGCTCCGCTGCCGCAGTGGCCGCCGCTCGCTCCTTCTGGTAGCGCTCCTGCTCCGCCCGCTGTGCTGCTTCCAGGCTGGCCAGCCGCGCCTGTGCTCGCTGCAGGTCGGCAGTCACAGCCTCCAGCTCCCGCTGAGACGCTGTCACCTGCACCCGCAGGCTCTTGGCCGAGGCGCCAGCGGTGGCCACCTCCGCGGCCAGGCTGTCACGCTCGCGGGCCAGCCCCTCCACCTCCTCCTGCAGCGTGGCAGGGGAGCAGGGGACGCAAGGGGGTGAATGTTGGGGGCCACTAGGGAGTCGCATTCCTCCTTGCCAAACCGTGCGGCACGCCCAGCAGCTCAGCAGCACCCACAGCGCACCTTGAGGCGGTCCACCTCCGCCGTGTACTTGCGCCGCATGCCCTCCACCTGCTGCAGGAACAGGTTGGAGGCCTGCTGCAGCGCCGAGTCGCCGCTGCCGCCGCCAGCCACGGCCGCGGCTGCTGCGGCTGCTGCGGCGAAGCTGCTGGCGCCGGTGGGTGGGGCGGGCGTGGCGCCCAGGCTACGGTTCAGCTCCGCTGCTAGGTTTTCTTTGAGCGCGGCGCCGCTGGCGGGCCGTGGTGTAGCACCCACAGCAGCGCTGTCCGGCAGCTGCGTGGGCGGCAGGCCGCCTGCCACCGTGGCGACGAGCCCTGCGCGGGGCGTGGCCAGCGGGTCGGCTGCGGGCGTGGCTGCGGGCGTGCCAAAGCGCTTGCGCATGCTGTCCAGCAGCCCCGCGCTCTTGGACAGCGCCGACTGCTGCTCCGCGGAGCGCTCCACCACCTTGCGCTCATACTTTTCCCACTGCAGGCGGGGGGCAAGGAGTGGAGGCGGGATGGCGGGCGGGAGGGGGCTGGA
>VIYQ01000822.1:0-11967 GCA_009928355.1 Chlorella sp. CH2018
ACCCCGGACTCTACTTATGAGTGGAGGAGCTTTGGGGAGCACGTCAGTTACCTCAAAAATGGCGGAAAACCGTGGGGGTACCGATGTTACCTCTCTCCCGCGTACACCTAAGAATATTGGGCCAAGCCGTGAATAGTATCGTCGCTTCCGCCCTGCTGAGGCGTAGAACGCCTCAGCGACGCTGGGTCGATCAATCGGCCGAAATCGAGCGCCCGAGCTTCGACCAGCACGCATCAAACGCTGTGCCCTTTTTGTGCCACTTGCCTGGAACTCGACCTCGGGTGCTTGATGATACCGAAGGTGCAGGACACGCCGCGCGTAAAGAGACGGCGCGATCATAGCGGGAACAGAATGTGCCCCCGTTGTGCCACCCTAAACCGTGGCTTGTCGCGTGTTTCGGGTGTTCGGGATTGACCAGGAAAAGCCAGAAACCTAGGGAATCCGCCATCGCCCCCGTAGCTCAGCAGGATAGAGCGACGGTTTCCTAAACCGCAGGTCGTGAGTTCGAATCTCGCCGGGGGCACCAATGCCGCGCCGGCTATATCCTCACGTGAGGAACCGAGTGTGGGGGAGAGCGGACGCCGCCCCTATGCGACGCCCGCTCATCCGTTCGATCAGGCCTTTACGTGGGCCGAGATGTACTTGTTCATCTCGAACATCGTGACCTTGTCCTTGCCGAAGACCTTCTGGAGCTTCTCGTCGGCCAGGATCTCGCGCTTGTTCTCGGGATTCTGCAGGTTGTTGGACTTGATATATTCCCACACCTTGCTGATCACCTCGCTGCGCGGCAGCTTGTCGGTGCCGACGATTGCGCCGAGTTCGGGCGAGGGCTGGACAGGCGCATGAATGCCGCCGGTCTTGGGCTTGCCCTCCTCAGTCTTGGTCTTCGTAGCCATTGAATTCCTTCCTGTTGCGCCGGTCAGCCGGCATCTAGCGGAATCACGCCGTTGCGCAGGCGTGACAGCCTTCTTGCGCTGCCCGCGCGCGCTTGTCACGCCCTTGTGTGAAGGCTGTGTGAACATGGCGCCCTAGTGTTAGCTCAATGGGATAGCCCAGCAGTGGCCGTATCGCGGCGGAGCGGCTAGTTCGCGGCGAACAATGACGAGAGGCAAGATGGAAACGATCAGCCAGAACAAGGCCTATGGCGGCGTCCAGGGCGTGTATCGCCACCGCTCCGCGACGACCGGTACGGACATGACATTCTCCGTCTATGTCCCGCCTCATGAGGAAGGCGCGCGGTTACCGGTGCTCTGGTATCTGTCGGGGCTGACGTGCACGCATGCCAATGTCACCGACAAGGGCGAGTATCGCCGGGCCTGCGCCGAACACGGCATCATCTTCGTCGCGCCGGACACCAGCCCGCGGGGCGACGACGTGCCCGATGACGATGCTTGGGACTTCGGTCAGGGGGCCGGTTTCTATGTCAATGCGACGCAGGATCCGTGGTCGGCGAACTTCCGGATGCGCAGTTATGTCGAGGATGAACTGCCGGCGTTGATCGCGCGTGAATTCGCGGTGGCGGACATGTCGCGGCAGGGGATCACGGGCCACTCGATGGGCGGGCACGGCGCGCTCACCATCGCGCTTCGAAATCCCGGCCGCTTCCGCAGCGTCTCCGCCTTTGCGCCGATCGTCTCGCCGCTGAACTGCCCGTGGGGAGTGAAGGCGCTCGGCGGCTATCTTGGCTCCGATCGCGCAGCATGGATGCCGTATGATGCCTGCGCCCTGATTGCCGACGGTGCTCGTCTCGATGCGCTGCTGGTTGATCTGGGCGATGCTGACGCCTTTCTTCGCGAGCAGTTGAAGCCGGAGTTGCTCCAGCAGGCGTGCGAGGCCGCGGGCATCCCGCTGACGCTGAGGATGCAGCGGGGCTACGACCACAGTTACTACTTCATCGCCACCTTCATGGCCGACCATATCGCCTGGGCGGCAGAGCGGCTGCGCTGACGGGGTTTGGTCACAAGGAAGACGGCGGGCCGTCGCCGACCCGCCGTCTGGTGATCTTCATGTGGATGATGAGGGGCCGCGCAGAAGCCGGCCCCTCTTTCGATCAGAAGCGGAAACCCGCACCGATGCCGTAGCGGCGCGGTTCCAGGGTGAAGATGTTGGTGAACAGGCCCGACGACTGATCGGTCAGGTACAGGCCGGTCGTGGCATTGTTGTCGAAGATGTTCTGGATGAAGCCGCGAACATACCAGCGGTCATCCATGCCGTTCAGCTGGATCTGGGCATTTGCCTGTTCATAGCCCTGGATCCGGTTGACGCGGCCGTTGAAGATGTTGCCGTAGCTCTCCCCGGTGTAGGTCAGGTCGAAGCGCGGGACGAGGTTCATGCCGTTCGAGAATTCGAACGTTTTCTGGATGCCGGCGGAGAACTTCGCGATCGGCGCCTGCGGCAGCGAATTGCCCTTGATGCTGACGCCGACGCCGTCGACCACCTGGATCAGATTGCCCGGGTTGAGCGGGCTGGTCGGGCCTGCCAGCGTCTGCAGCGTGTTGCAGAGGCTGAACGCACCGCTGGGCGCGCCAACATTGGCATCGACCGGGTAGGGCGACGGACCCCGCAGGCCGTTGGCGGCGGTGAGACCGGCGGTCGTGTTGATCACATTGTTAGCGGCGGAGACAAAGGCTTCGGCAGCGGCAGCGGTGGGACCGCGCACGACGCAGTTGAACGCGCCGCCGATGTCCTTGATGATCACCGAGTTGCGATCGCCGCCCGACGGATCGCGCTGGTTGATGAACAGCCCTTCCTCCTGGACGCTGGTCTTCAGGTAGCTCGCGCCCAGGTTGATCGCCCAGTCACGCGCCGGCCGGATGATCGCTTCCGCCTCGACGCCCCAGATGTTGGCGTCGATATTGTCGTTGATCGACGAGCGGGCAACGATGCGGCTCAGCTGCAGGTTCTTGTACTGATAGTAGAAGCCGGTGACGTTCAGCGTCAGCTGGCCATTGCCGAAGGTATTCTTCGAGCCGATTTCGAAGGCGTTCACGATTTCCGGTTCGAACGCGTCGGGGATGGTCAGGCCAGGGACCTGAACCGCCGGATTGAAGCCGCCGGACTTATAGCCTCGCGAATAGGAGGCATAGACCAGGTTGTTGGGCGTGAACTGGTAATCCAGCACGGCGCGGCCGGTGAACTCGTCGAACGTGCGATTGCGCCGCTGGAACGGCTGGATCCCGGGGGTAACCGGATCCGCGTCATAGGTGCCGTAATAGGGCGAGTCGAACGCGCTGCCCGTCTGCGTGTACGGCGTCAGGAAGCTCGCGAGCGTGCTGCGCGCCCGGAGCGACTTGTTGTCGTTGTTGTAGCGCAGGCCAAGCGTCAGCTTCAGCTGGTCGGTGAAGTCGAAATAGGTTTCACCAAAGATGCCGTAGGACTTCAGCTTGAACTCGGGCGTCGCGTTCAGGAAGAATGGCGTCGCCGAGAAGGACGGCGGCACGCCAGCGCCGGCTTGCGCGAGACTCTGTAGCGATCCGAGAACGCCGGCGACATAATCAATGGGGAAGGCATTAACGTAATAATCGCCATTGGTGAGCTTGTTCTGGACGTAGATACCGCCCAGCAGGAAGTTGAACATCCCGTCGAAGTCGCTGGAGATGATCGCTTCCGCCGACCATGCCTTCGTCTTCTGCGTCGACCGGTCGAACGCAAGCGGCGTATCGGCGCAGCGCTTGAACCCGCCATAGGAGCCCAGCCCGTTCGCCACCGCTTCGGACGTGCAGAGGGAGGAGCCGACGCCATTGGGGATCAGCGCATTGGCGATCGGGCGGAAATAGGGCGCGAGCGTTGGGCTGGCAGCAAAAGCAGACAGCGCAGTGAGGCCCGGGATAATGCCCTGCGAGTTGCCGACGCCCAGCGTATAGTCCTGGCTCGAGTCGACGCTGGTCTCATGGTAGAAACCGGTCAATTGCGCGCGGATCGGCCCGAAATTATGCTCGAGGCGACCCTGGATCTGCAATTCGTCGGTGAAGTAGGTCGGGTTGACCGCCGAGGCGACCTTCCGGACATCGGGTGAGTCGAGGTAGCCGGCATAGGCATCCGGGCCGTACAGGCTGTTCAGGCCGAGCAGCGAGGCGTCGATGCCTGCTGCACGGAACGCGCCGAACGTGATCCCCAGGAACTCACGCGAGCCGAGGGTTCCGGTGAAGCTGGCGTTGGTGTTGCTGCGCTGAAAGTCGAGGCGCCCGTTGAGGCAGCCCAGCGTACCGGTCGGATCGCGCTGGCACTGCTGCTTCTGGATGCGGAGGCGATCATCCTTTTCGCGGAAGTAATAGCCCATCAGGTCCAGCGTGGTGTCGACCGAAGGCTCCCAGCGGAACGAACCGCGGATCGCGTACATGTCGCGGCCGTCGATGCGGGTGTCGTTGTAGATATTCTCGGTATAGCCGTCGCGCTTCAGGTAGAAGCCGGCGAGGCGAACGGCCGCCGTGTCGCCCAGCGGCACGTTGATCATGCCCTTCAGCCGGATCGAATCGTAATTGCCATATTCGGCGTCGCCGCTGGCCGAGAATTTGTCGGTCCGCGGCTTGGCCGTGATGAAGTTGACCACGCCCGAGGTCGCGCTGCGGCCGAACAGCGTGCCCTGGGGACCGCGAAGCACCTCGACCCGCTCGAGATCGAAATATTCCGTTTCGAAGATGCGGGTCGCGAACAGCGGCGTGCCGTTGATATGGACGGCCGTCGCCGCGTCGCACGAAATGCCGACGCACAGGTCGCCGATGCCGCGGATCGTGAAGCTGGAGCCGGTGAAATTGCCCTTGGAGAAGGTCACGTTGGGCAGGGTCAACTGGAGATCGGAAGCGTTGTCGATCTGCTGCGCCTGCAGCGTCTCGGCCGAGAAGGCGGACACCGCGATCGGCACGTCCTGCAACGTCTGTGCTTGGCGTTGCGCCGTGACGACGATATCCGACCCCCAGCCGGCTTCCTGGGCCGCGGGGGAGAAACCCGTCGAGCCGGGTGCCTGCTGGCTAGGCGCGGGCTGGGCCGGTGCAGGGTCGGCGGACGTTGTCTGCCCGAAGGCGGTAGAAGGAAGCATCGCAAGCAACGCGACGGCTGAGGCAGAAAGCAGATCGATCTTGCGCATTGACATCCTCTCCTGGATCCGCCGCCGGCTTTTTTGCCGATCTGCGGTGTGCAATTTGCAGGAAGGAAGGTAGCGCCATAACAATTCTTACGTCAAACGGATTTGCGGCTCTTATTTGCTTGTCTGATGGCGTTTGTGTCTGAAATGAAACAGTAGCTGATGTGAACTTTTGCTTCGTTGCAGCATGGCTCACATTGCATTGCACAAGGGTTTGTCTTTGATGAGCGTTAAAGGTTCACCGGAAGATGGTGATATTATTGGCGAAGACGGCAAGATCGCCGTGCCGGAGCATGTCGCAAGTGCAATACGCACGCTGATCGAATGGGCCGGGGACGATCCCTCCCGAGAGGGGCTGGTCGACACGCCGAAGCGCGTCGCACGCGCTTGGCGGGAATATTGCGCCGGCTATGCCGAGGATCCCGCGCATCACCTCTCTCGGATTTTCGAGGAAGTGGGTGGCTATGACGAGATCGTCCTTTTGAAGGATATTCCGTTCCAGTCGCATTGCGAGCATCACATGGCGCCCATCATCGGCCGCGCGCACATCGCCTACCTGCCGCGCAACCATGTCGTTGGTATCTCGAAGCTTGCGCGGGTCCTTCACGCTTATGCCCGGCGGCTGCAGGTACAGGAGCGTCTCACCGCTGAAGTTGCCGACTGCATCTGGAACGGCCTGAAGCCTCAAGGCGTCGCGGTCGTCATCGAGGCGAGCCACGCGTGCATGACCGCGCGCGGCGTGCGAACGCCGGGCGTGTCGATGGTGACCAGCCGCATGATGGGCGTGTTCCGCGACGATGAACGCAGTCGCAAGGAGGTGCTGGCGCTGATGGGCATGCAGGGGCGCGCGTGAGCCGCACTGTTCTCGTCACGGGCGGAGCACGGCGGCTCGGGGCGGCAATCTGCCGCGCCTGTGCCGATGCGGGGTGGCGCGTCGTCATCCACTATGGCTCGTCCGAGCAGGACGCCGTGAAGCTCGCGGCGGAGATCGATGGCGTCGTGGTGAGTGGTGATCTGGCACGCACGGATGAGATACATGCGCTCTTCGACCGCGCGTTAGCCGCCGCAGGCGGCCCGATCTATGCCCTGGTGAACAGTGGGTCACGGTTCGAGGAGGATCGCGCACGGGCGATCGATCCGCGCCTCGCGGCAGAGCTGTACGCGATCAATTGCACGGCGCCTGCGATGCTGTCAGCGGCGCTGGCGGCGCAGCCGGGCTTGGCAGAAGGTGCGGTGGTCAATTTGCTGGATCAGAAGCTCGCCAATCCCAACCCGGATTTCTTCTCTTACTCGTTGACCAAATATGCGCTCGCGGGTGCGACCGAGATGATGGCGATGGCGCTGGCGCCGCGCATCCGGGTCAATGCGGTGGCGCCGGGACTGACGCTGCCGAGTGGCGACCAGACGGCGGCGGAGTTCGACCAGGTTTCGCGCGAAAATCTGCTGCGGCGACCGGTGGGCGCGGAGCAGGTGGCGGCAGCGGTCGCGTGGTTGCTCGATGCGCCGAACATCACCGGACAGACCGTCTATGTCGACAGCGGCCAGCGCTTCCTGAAGCGTGACCGGGACGTGATGTTTGCGACCCGCGAGGAGGCGCTGCGTGGCTGATTATTCGATCATCCTCGACCGGCTGGATGTCGCCATGCGCCTCGGCATCCACCCGCATGAAATTGAGCCGCAGCGGGTGCGTCTGTCGGTCGAGATGACGGTGCGTTATCCGCATCCGCCGTCCGCCGACGCGATCGACGAAGTGATGGATTATGACTTCGTTCGCACGGGAATTCAGGAGCTTGCAGCTGGACCAGGCTTTGCGTTGCAGGAAACGCTGGTGGAGGCGATCGCCGCCATGTGCCTCGCCGACGCGCGCGTACAGCGGGTGCGGGTGCGGTCGATGAAGCTCGACGTCTACCCGGATGCGCGCGTCGGGTGCGAGGTGGTGCGGGACCGCGTCGGCCGCTAGCCGGAGTCCGATTCAACTGGCGGGCCGCGGCTTTGCGTCGGGGCTGGTGAGGTCGACGATCTCGAACCCGTTGGTCGCCATGCGTCGGCGCACCAGGCTGCCGATCGGGGTGGTATAGTCCGATCGGCGGGTGAACCGCTCGATCCGGTAGGTGCCTTCTTCCGGCACGCTCGTCGCGGGAATGGGGGAGTAACGGCGGCCTTCCACCTGAGACACAATGGCCGCAGCCCAACGGCTGCCGGGCGAGGCCTGGAGAACTTCGGCCTCGGCGGTGCGGCCGTCGGCCTTCACCCAGAAACCGATGTCGGCCCATTGCACGGCGTCCTGTTCGCTGGCGGTGCGCGGAATGGGATCGATGAACCCCTGCGCGCGTGAGAGGGAATTCGCATCCGAACTGGCGACCAAATTGTACGGTGGTTCCCAGACCAGCAACTGCCGGTCGCCGGGCGCACCGCCGACCTGATCGGCTATGTCGCCCGTCTTGGCGCGATCGGTGTATACCGCCTCGGCGCGCACCCGCATCACGGTCAACAGTTTCCGCACTTCGGGATCAGCCGCCACCGGCAGCGCCTCAAGCGCGCTGATCCGTCGTAGTGCGACCGCCTTCTTGCCGACGCCCATGTCGAGCGCCGCGAGCCGCAAGCCCGCCAGCACGGCAGCGCGATCCTCACCGCGGCGGCGCGCCTCCGCCTCGGCGGCGCGATAGGCGTTCTGCGCGCGGCGATAATCGCGCAGCTTCATCCACATGTCGCCCAGCGTGATCGAGGATAAGACGACGGCATTGTCGTCGGCGGGAAGATGATCCCGCAGCACCCGCACCTGATCGGCCACCGCCGAGCGATAGGTGTCGCGATCGCCCTCATGGATCGCGACGGTGGCATAAGCCTCGTACAAGGCGGCGACCGGGCGGGGATCGGACCCCGCCTTGTCCTTGTTGCGGGCAACCGCCGCAGCAAGCAGCCGCTTCGCCTTCAGATATTCGCCGTCGCGAAACTGCGATTCGGCAAGTGCGATGGTCGCGGTCGCGTCACGCAGGGGCGTGCAATTGCCCCTGGCACAATCCGCCTGCGCCTCAACCAGTCGTTTCCCCTTGATCACGATATCGGCCGTTGCGGCCTGAAGCATCAGCAGCAAGGTGAACATGGCGTCTCTCCTTCGATCCGCAGCATGATCCTTTTGCGTGACTGGTCAAGTCACGCCGTCATCATTGCGGATCGAGGAAAGTTGTTGATCAGGCGCGGTTTGCGGCGCTCAGCACGGCGCGAACACTGGCGGTCGCGACATCGGTATCAATGCCCACGCCCCAGACGATGCGGCCGTCGGCGGTGCGGCATTCAAGATAGGCCGCTGCCTGCGCGCCCGCGCCATGGCCGATCGCGTGCTCGGTATAATCGATCACGTCGAGCGCCGGCCCGGTCGTGTCCGCCAGCGCGGCGATCACGCCGGAGATGAGGCCGTTCCCGCGGCCGGAGAGCGAGCGTTCCTCGCCGTCGATCGCAACGCGGCCAACGAAGCGGCGATCGCCGACGCTGCCTGTCTCATCATAATCACGCAGCACGAAGCGGTCCTTGTCGCCCGGCAGGTACGTGCGCTCGAACGCGCCCCAGATGTCGGCGGCGTTCAGTTCGCGGCTCGTCTCGTCGGCCAACGCCTGGACGTGGCGGCTGAAATCGGCCTGCAGCCGCTTGGGCAGCTTTAGCCCCTTGTCCTGTTCGATCACCCAGGCGACGCCGCCCTTGCCCGATTGCGAATTGACGCGGATCACGGCTTCGTAGCTGCGGCCGAGATCGGCCGGGTCGATCGGCAGATAGGGCACTTCCCAGAAATCGTCGTTGCGCGCCTGCTGCGCGGAGAAGCCCTTCTTGATCGCGTCCTGGTGGCTGCCGGAGAAGGCAGTGAAGACGAGGTCGCCGGCATAGGGCGTGCGCGGGTGGACCGGGATGTTAGTGGCATATTCCACCGTCTTCACGATCCCGTCGATGTCGCTGAGATCCAGCTTCGGATCGACGCCCTGGGTGTACATGTTGAGCGCGACCGTCACGAGATCGCAATTGCCGGTACGCTCGCCATTGCCCAGCAGGCAGCCCTCGACGCGGTCCGCGCCGGCCATCAGCCCAAGCTCCGCCGCGGCGACGCCGGTGCCGCGATCGTTATGCGTGTGGAGGCTGATCACCACCGCCTCGCGGTTCGGGATGTGGCGACCGAAATATTCGATCTGGTCGGCATAGACGTTGGGCGTTGCACATTCGACCGTCGCCGGCAGGTTGAGGATGATCGGGCGCTCAGCGGTCGGCTGAAGCACGTCCATCACCGCGGCGCACACCTCGATGCTGAAATCCACCTCGGCCGTGGAGAAGGTTTCCGGGCTATATTCGAAATGCCAGTCGACGTTGGGCTGCTTGGCCGCTTCGTCGCGCAGCACCTTTGCGCCCTCGATCGCGATCGCCTTCACTTCCTCGCGGCTCATGCCGAACACGATGCGGCGCCACGCGGGGCTGACGGCGTTGTAGAGGTGGACGATCGCCGAATGCGCGCCCTCAAGGCTCTGGAAGCTGGTTTCGATCAGGTCGCGGCGCGACTGGGTCAGCACCTGGATCTTCACATCCTCGGGTATGCGATCCTGCCGGATCAGGCCGGAGATAAAATCGAACTCGGTCGCGCCGGCGGAGGGGAAGCCGACCTCGATCTCCTTCAGGCCGACCTTCACCAGCAGGTCGAAGAAGCGGGTCTTCTTTTCCGCATCCATCGGATCGATCAGCGCCTGGTTACCGTCGCGAAGATCGGTCGACAGCCAGCGCGGCGCACGGCTGATGACCTTCGACGGCCAGGTGCGGTCGGGGATGTCGATGGTCGGGAAGGGGCGGTATTTGGTCGATGGATCGCGCAACATGGATCGGCTCTCTTCGCTTGAAGGGGCAGTTTCGGCTCTTCTGGTGCCCTTAGGCGCTTCGCGTGCGGCCCGAGGGCGCACGGCGTGGATCGCGCCTAAGGGCGCGTAAGTCGCAGAAGGAGGCCGAGATCACGGATCATCGCCGTCCGGTTGCCGCATCTTGGCCGGCTTGTCCACCCGCTGATCAATTCATCCTCAACGCGTGCGGGCTGCGCCGAGCCGCTGGCAGGACAGAGCGGCGGCGAACTTTGACGCTTTCGTAATGCCTTGATGGATAGAAGGAGGGCTGTCGGGAAAGACAAGGGATCAGTGTGAGACAGCTTCTTTATATCAGTTCGGCCACTCCCGACGCGGCCGTTGATGTGGGCATCATCCTCTCCGCCTCCATGCGCAACAATCGGCGCGACGGTGTGACAGGGCTGTTGTGGACCGACGAACGCCGGTTCCTGCAGGTTTTGGAGGGTGAGAGTGGCGCAGTTCAGGCGGTGTTCGACCGGATCGGCCGCGACCCGCGCCACCGCGGCATCGTGGTGCTGCACGACCGTGCGATCGCGGTGCGTGAATTCGGCAGCTGGGACATGGCGCGGCGCGGGCGGAACGATACTGCTGATGCCTTTGATACGCGGATGCGGCACCATCTGTCCGCCGCCTCACCGACCGTACGCGGTACGTTCGAGGGGCTGATTGCTGCGCGGCGGGCCGCCTGACGGGCGATGAAAAGGCGGCGTCGGCGGGGCGAGCCCCCGCGGCGACGCCGCCCGAAACGCTTGCTTACTTCTGGAAGGCGGCGGTGATCTTCAGCTTCACCTCGTCACCGACCATCGGAATACCATAGCCGATGTTGAACTCGCTGCGGCGCAGCGCGCCGGTCGCGGTGAAGCCGACATTCTCCTTGCCGCCCATCTGCGCCGGCGCCTTGCCCGCGCCGTAGAAGCTGGCGTCGAGTACCACCGGGCGGGTAACGCCGTTCAGCGTCAGATTGCCCTCGATCCGTGCCTTCTCGCCAGTGGGCGTGACGCGGGTGGAGACGAAGCGCGCGGGGGCGGGTGCCGCGCCGAAGAAGTCGGCCGGCTTGCCCGCCTCACCCGGCTTCAGCATGTGCTTGGTGAGGCCAGCGCTGGCGGTGGTCACTTCGGCGATCGGGATGGTGACATCGACCTTCGACGCCGCCGGGTTCTTCGGATCGAGCGTCAGCGTGCCGGTGATGTTGCCGAACAGGCCGAAATAGGGCGAGAAGCCGAGGTGATCGACCGTCCACTGCACCAGGGTATGGCCCGCATCTGCGGTGTAGGTGCCGCCGGTGACGGCCGAAATGTTCTTCTGGCCCGGGATGGTCGGCGCCGGCGACTGCTGCTGCGCGGCGTACACCGAGCCCGTCAAAAGAGCAGAGAAAATGAATGCATGTGCGATGCGCATGTGAAAACCTCCCGGAAATGACCCAAGCCCTGAAAGCCAGAACGCTCGGGCGCGGAAAAGGTCCGCGTCCGAAACGACCCGTTTCACTTATTTTCGCGCATCACTTATTTTCAACGCCGACCACGATATCGAACTTGATCCGCACCCAGGCGCCGACCATCGGCTTTCCATTGACCCGTGGCGGGCGCACCAGGAACTGCCATGACGCGCGCCGCAGCCCGCGCGCGATGCCGGAGCCCGGCGTTTCGCCCATCTCGCGGCAATCCTCCACGCGATTGCGGCCCACCGTGCGGCAGGCGATGATGCCCCAGCCGCTTTCCTGCCGCGCCGGCATGAAGGGTGAAAGCTCCGCCTTGGTCGGCTCGCGCACCCATTCGGCGGCGTAGAGCGTCTCGCCGTTCGGGCCGCCGCCGGCGACGCCTTCGGATCCGCCGCCCGATGCAGCGCCTTCGCCCGCGCCGCCGCTGCTTGGCACCGGTGCGCTCTCGATCCGGCCGATGTCGGCGGAGGCGTAATCGGCGCGCGACAGCTTGATCACGCCCGGAAGCTCGATCGGCGGTACCGGAACGGGCGGCGGGGGCGGGGTGACCGGCGGGGTGGGCGTTCGTTGCGGCGTCGCCT
>VIYQ01000824.1:0-16348 GCA_009928355.1 Chlorella sp. CH2018
GTGGGGTGGGCGCCTTGGGAGCAGCCAGGTAGCTGCTTATGACCGGCACGTGCCGCAGGGAGAGCGGTGGGCAACACACACCTGCGTCGGCTGGCTCTCACCTGCGCCTTTGCTTGCCCCTGCGCAGCGGCTGGTGCCCACGCGTTTCCCGCTCTGACTTCACATTTGAGTACCGATACATGGTGCGGGGCGACTGACGGTTGGTTGGATGCCCTAATTCCGGGCAAAGTACAAGCCTTAGGCTTCGCCTGTTTTGGGTGAGACGAGCCCGCCGCCAACGCGCCTGGCCTCTGCACCTGGTCCCACCAGCCTCGGCATGCTTTGCCCTGGTGCAGGAGATGGAGGACACCAGCGTGGCCGGCGACCCGTGAAGGAGCAGCAGCCCTGGATGGGAGCAGCCCTGCCCTGCCCTGCCACCCAGGCGCCTTCCCCTCTGGCTGCGCACCAGCCAGTGGACTGCTGCTCTTCCCGCACCATGCCCCGCTGCTTCTGTGCAGCCCCCGTTTGTCCCAGCCTGAGTGCGTGATAGTGCAGCAGTTGCGTGCGGTTTCATTCGTTTGTGTGCAGGTCAAAGGCCTTTGGTTGCTGCTCAATGTGGCATGCAAGTATGGTACAGGTCACGTCAAGGAGCAGGGTGGTAGCAGTGCATGGGCTGCCGGGACGGTCAGCACGGCAGCAAGGGTTTTCAGAGGTTCAGTCAGGCGGGGGGGTTGGTGTCAAAGCGCACAGCAGGCTAGCAGTTGTCCAGGCAAGAAGAAGCGGCGGACATCAGCCCAGGCAGGCAGGCCTGAGCAGCGTTGCCCTCCCTCACGGCCGCCACTCCTCATCCGAGTCCTCCCCTCCGCTGCTCCGCCGCTTCTTCTTAGGAGGGGGCACCGCTGGCGGCGCGCGCACCGCCGCCGCCACCTTGGTCCGCCCCCCGCCGCCGCGCTTGGCTGCCGCCTTCTTGGGCTGGGCCGGCTCCTCGGCTGTGGCGCCCAGGGAGGCCAGCTTGGCTTCTAGCGCCTCATTCTGGGCTGCCAGGCCGGTGCGCTTCTGCTCCAGCGCAGACAGCTCCGAGTTGACAGAGCGCAGCGCCTGTGAGGAAGGGTGGGAGGAAGGCGGGTTGCTGTGCTGCGGCTGCCAATACAGCAGCAGCTGCACACACAGAGTGCTGCTTCCAACCGGTGAATGGACATTCGTCAGCTGGACCATGCATGCCGGGTGTGCATTTTGCACTGGGGGGGCAGGCAGCATGAGTGCCCCAGCAGCAGTGCTGCAGGGCAGGCAACACAGTGCAACTCGTGCACTCAAGCAGCACGTGCCTGGCGCGCCTCCTTCACTTCATAGGCGGGGCCCTGCAGCTGGCGGGCCAGCCTCTCCACATCATCCCTCACAAAGATGGGGAAGCTGAGAAGAGGGGATGGGAGCAGGGGGGAGGGAGGGAAGGGTTTGCCGGGTGGCAGGGAGCAGAGAGAACGGCGGCAGGTAGGCCGGCACATTGCGAGCAGGCAGGCAATGAAAATACAGCTGTGCCACAGATACGCTTCAAACTTGGAGATACTGGGAGCGGTGGGGCACTGGCTGGCAGCCGGCGCAGCAGGCGGCAAGCGGCGAGCCGGCGGCAGGGAAGCGCAACAGCAGCGGCGGCAGCGACGGCACACCTGTTGCCGAAGCAGCTGGACCAGCGGCAGGGCAGCTTGGCCTCAATCAGCTGCTTCTCTGTCACGCCAAACTGGGCGATGGCGTTCTTCAAGGACAGCGTGGCCCCGGCGATCTGCCAGATCGTGGACATGGCGGTAGGCGGCGGCAGGCGGCGGCAGGCGGCGGGCGACGGCGGGCTGGCGAGAGCTGGCGGGGGAGGGGTTCAGCCTGCCGTGAAACCGCCTGCAGGTTGTGATTGGGACAGCAGGCAAGCCGGGCGGGGTCGCTGGCGCGGGGCAGTGTTTGATTCGAGCCGGCGAGCACAGCGGTCCGGGGGAGCGCAGGAAGGGCGTGATCAGACGCGGGATCCCAGGAAAGGATGCTGGACTTGAGGCGCCGACGGCCAGGGAGACACAGCCATCGCCGCCGCCGCTCAGCGGCCGAAGCGTGCCGCATGCCGCGGAGTGCCCCTGCCGAAACCTTGCCCTGATCTCACGAGAGAGCACATTGCTTTACAGACATGCAGGCTGAAACAGAGCAAGTGATGGCAGGGGGAGCTGGGGTGAGAGTGAGGCTGGCGGGCGAGGTCGGGTGAAGCATGCAAGGAAGTTGACGGCGGGAGTTCAAACGGCGGCAGCACCTGCGCCGCACATAATTACTAGCAGCTGCGCACAAGCAAGTTTTGGGCTGATCGGCAGTGCATGCACACTAGGCACGCCTCAGACACCGGCGTAGAACTGCTGGTCGGGTGCTGTGGGCGCCCCCGTCTTGGGCATCAGCGCATCCACCTGCATCAGGGCGGCATCAGCACTCATCGCCTGCAGCAGGAGCGGAGGCAGATGCGGGTGGATCCCCCAGTGCCAGGCAGGCATGTTCGGCGTAGCAATGTGCTGTGAGCGGGAGGGGCCGGCAGATGCAGGCACGCCATCATTTAGCGAGCCGCCGCCCTCGCTCACCCTGCGGCGCTTGGCAACCACCGAGCTTCCAATGGCACAGGGCAGGGCCACCATCCAGCAGGCAACGCCGATGGCACAGCCAAAGATGTAGAGCGCCTGTGGTGCGGTTGGGAGGGCAGGCTCGACGAGTAAGCGGCTGGGTAGGCGTGCACAAGAGTGTGGACAGGCCAAGACCACACCCTGCAGGCGCCTGCGCCCCACTCTCCGCCCTTCAATCCCGCCCATGCAAGTGCATAGTGCCAGCCGCAACACAGGCTAGTGCAGCCAGGTGTGACCGGTGCCAGGTGTGACCGGTACCGCCCGAGCCAGCCAGGCAGCCCAGCCCACCTTCATCTCGGACGTCCAGATGCCCCAGGACCAGTAGTCGAATGCGTTGCCGGTGTCGGAGGCATCTTCGCCCATCAGCTCTTGCACGTCCAGGGAAGTGTACTGGTAGTCGATGCCCCAGCCGGACAGGGTGCAGCCGCCCATGTAGCACAGGTCGGGCCAGGTGAACCAGATGGCCAGGTAGACTGCACAGGGCGGGGAGGCAGTGCAGGTGAGCGAGTGGGCATGGGTGTCTGCGTTGAAGAGGAATGAGCAGTAGCTGGGGGAGCTAGGCGCAGGGGCGCTGGACAGCCGCAGGCTGGGAGTCAATTGCATGCTAAGGTGGGCAGCCGCCAGCCAGCCGGGGACCAACAGAAAGCCCAGCAGCGCACGTGTGTATGCCACGAGCATGCCGCCATGCACCAGCAGGCCCAGCACGCAGGTGACGATGCTCCAGCCCGGAGAGCAGCACTGCGGTGAATGGGTGGCAGGGAGCAGCGGCAGCCGGACACTCAGCAGCGGCATGAGGGGCGTCTCTCGAGACGATGAGCAGCCAGTTGCAAAGCAGTAGAGCACGATACCACAGGAAAACTGATGAAGCTTGAATGAAGCAGTCACGACATACTTGCAGCAGGATGGTCAGCATGGCCAGCACAGCCGACACGCTGCCGGCCGCCAGCAGCACAATCATCCACCTGGGGGGAGGCGGTCCGGTCGGCACACGAAATGCACGGCTTTAGTGCCAGCGGTGTTGTCCTACACGAAAGCGGACCACTTGCACGATGCGGTTCGTCCACTGCGCTGCTCGCGGCGCAGAGCGGGCCCGCCCCTGGCCCGGTGCTCACCAGGGCATGTCGGAGGTGGAGGGCAGGTTGTCATTGGCCCATGTGCCTGCAATGCCCACTGTGGTGAGCGCCGCCGCAAGCTGCAGCATTTGAGGGGATGCGATGCGGGGCTTCAGCAAAGCTGATGTTCAGCAGAAACGCTTCGTGCTGGGTGCAGCCGGAGATACTAGGAGAGAGCACAGGCCAGCGCCGCCGCTGCTGCCGGCTCACCGCCACGAGCGCGACGAGGGCGCAGGCGATGCCTAGAGCTGTTGGGCGTGCCATGTATGTGCTATGTCTGTGCTTGTGCTCTGCAAGAAGCAGGGAAATGGCGATCATTGCTTGCGCACGGCAAACAATCCGCCGCGCAAGTCCGAGCCGGCCGCCGGTGCGGCGGCGGCGGTGCCGCCACGCACAGGACGCGGCGGCTCCAGCGCGCCTGAGGCGACAAAGCCCTTTGAAAAGGCGATCAGAGCTCGGTGGGTTAGCAGTTGAACTGATAGCAGCCGCGGAGAGGGGAGGCGGGTTGGCGCTGTTCACAGGAAGTGAGCGGGAGCGCGGGCGATAGAATTTGAGCAGCAACGGTGTGTTGGCGACGTCAATAGACTCGGAGAACCGACGTTCAACCGTGCGTTCCTGCTGCGCCTTCCCCGCGGCGTGCCCGCTGCGCAGGCGGCGGCAAGTCCGACCACGCCACACAAGGGCACGCTGACACCATGCCAGTGCTGCCCGTCAGAATCCTAAGTCATTCTGGAGACAGCTTCGCGTATCTCAGTGCTACCATCAACCGCTTCCAGGCTAGGCTCGACTGTTCACCATGCAACGGCATCGGCTGCTGCCTCCGCCGTTGCCGCTCCTGCACGCACCCCAATCGGCTGTGAACGTGCAAGTTCGTTGGTTCAGGAGCAAGTGGAAGTTACTTTCAGGCCAGCGGCAGAATTGGCATAAGCTGGCTGTGACTGTGGTGGAGAAAGACGGGTAGCTGTGCATGCGGGTTGCGTTGAGGTGCAAAAGAAGGGCTGCTACGGCGGCTACGCTGTTTACGGATGACGGCAAGGGGGGCCACGTTCGATTGTCATTGGGTTCACAAGAAGGAGGCAGGAATGATGGTTGAGTTTTATGAAGGAGCCTGGGCGGTGGTCCCTGAGCTGCAGCACGTGCAACAAGTGCCCGCTCAAGGCAACGGACTCGAGCTCGCGGCAATCGTTACGCAGGTGTGGGCATGTTTGCCCAAAGCACACACACACATGCATCGTTTGGCAAGGCGCGCCTGCCTCAAACCGCCACATAAAACTGCTCCTGCTTGGCGGGGTGCTGCCCCAGCTGTGCATCCAGGTTTGCGATGGCCGCCTGAGCCCTGTCCGCCTGCGTTGCATGGGAGCAGGCAGAGAGGGGCGGGGCACTCGGCGGCTGTGTGAGAGCAAACCTTGGGCTAAGCGGCAAAAGCGATTCACTTGCGGCCATGCGGATGCCAGTCCAAAGGACAGGCACGCAGCCAGGCCGGCGGGCTGTGCTGTGTTCACCCAGCCACCACCGTCAGCAACGAGAGCGGGACAGAGCTCGAGGGCAGCCCAGGCAGCAGGCTCACCGCGGCGCGCTGGGCGACCAGGGCAAAGATGAGGGCCAACAGCCAGAACACAACGCCAATGACCACGCCAAACACGTACAGCGCCTGCAGTTGCAAGGCGTTTGGGGCGTTTGTGACGGGGTCCAGTCATGCGTGACGACTGCTGACCGCGGTAAGGGTGAGGGCCCAGCCTCATTCTGGCGTCGTTGGAACCTGTGACGAGGGCCGACTGCTCATGGCATGGCAGGCATGCCGCTGTGCATGTGCCACACACCTGGGCCTCAGAGGTCCATTCGGACCACCAGTCAAACAGGTTGATTCCCGAGTCGTTAACGTCGCCGCTTGCCAAATAGACTGCAGGATGGAGCAGCAGTACCTCAAAAGTGCTCGGTTTGCAGTGTTCGTCAGCTGTTTGATTTGTTGGGGCGGCAGGTGTGGCGAGCGGCGCCCGCATAGTGGTGGGCAGCGCTGGAGCGGCCAAGGCACGAGGCAGGTGGTAGCGGCAGTGAGTTGAAGCTGGCGGGCGGGTGGGGCTGGGGGCTGCTTGCTGCGTCAGCCTGCCGCCTATCCCCGACAGCCAGCGTCTGCGTCAGCCTGCCGCCCAGCCTTCCTCACCGGTATAGGCCACCATCATGCCGGCATGCACCACAAGCCCACCAGGCAGGTCAGCACGGTCAGGCCCGGCTTTGGGGCACACAGCTGCAGGACAACGGATGGGGAGACATGCTACGTTGCTGCTGGGCTGTTGGGCGTGCAAGTGCTTGCAACGTGCTCAACTTGGCACTCTCTCCAATGCTTGTCGCAGGCAGGCAGCAGGCATGTGGCTGCGTTTGTCGCTGACACACCAGCACAGAAGCAGCTTGCCTCAACCAGGAGGGTGGCCAGTGCAAGGACGAGGGACACGCTGCCACACGCCAGCAGCATGATCATCCACCTGCAACCAATTGCATACACAGCGTTGAGGGGGGGACTTGCGCCCGTGCAGGCGAGCAACAGCAAGGACGGGGTGGCATGCACTGAGCTGGTCAGCGGCAGCAGCGCTGGATGGTCGAGGCAGGCTGGCTCAGTGCAGATGCACTTCCACGCGCACTCTTGTACTAAATCTCACCAGGGCAGGGTGACCCAGCCCTCCAGGTCGGCGGCCCATGAGGCGGTGATGCCGACAGTGGTGGCCGCGGCGGCCAGCTGCAGCAGGGCGGGAAGAGCTGGAGCGTTGTCACACACCAGCCAGCCCCGCAAGGGTGGAATGGACCAACCAGCAGCTGTAGAGTGCACAGGAGCGGGCCGGGCTGCTCCCGGATGCCGCCCTGCGGCGGCCGAGGGGTGTGTTCTACGCACCGCAACAAACGCTGACAAAGCCAGCCCGTTTACGGGGGTGTTCTCCTGAGGCATGGTGTCTGGTATGGTCTGCGAGCGGGGGCGGTGTCTCCGGCAGCAGGTGAGCGTGCCGAATGCAAGTCGGGCGAGGCGGGCAGGCGGCCTTGCGCTCCCGCCTCGCCGCCGCCTGCTGACCGCTTCTCCTGCACGCGACACCACCCCCGCTGCGTTCCCAGTCAAACTCCATCACAGGAACAGTGCATCAGTGGGGCGGGGCGGCCGCCGCAGGCTCGCGTCGGCCAAGTCCAGGCCCGGCCGCGAGCGGGGCGGCTGCGGCAGCCATTTGCGTGTCTCCCTAACCTTTGTGAGCAAGTTTTACGCTGGGTTCGCCGGGTGTAAGCTTGCGGAACGGCGAGGCGGGAGTGTTGGACCGCTTGGCGGCGCTCCCAGGAGCGTGTTGATGGGCACGGGCTTTGGAGGTGAAGAAATATCTGTATTTGGTGCCCCGAGCGGGGGGGCGTGGAGCAGCTCGGCGCAGGAGCTTCCTTGCAGGTGCCGCATCAATTGCCCCGCCTGCGCCGTTTCGTGATTGTTGGCATCGGAATGTGAATGAAACAGGACTGGGACTGCTGTGGAGCTGGGATGCACACACACTAGTAAGTTAACTCCTGTATTGCGGCATGTTGCGCAGAGTGGGATGCCAGCCGCAAGGGGACAACAGCCCGCCAGTGTGGCAGGCCTGCGCATGCACCTGGCGGCAGCACATGGTTTCACGCTCGCTGCGGACCGCTGCTTCAACTGAGACACAACAATGTTACAGTGGATGAGTGTGGCCAGAACGTCTGAACTACGGTATCACGTGACAAGTGAAGGACAACGGGGTGCAGCAACTGCCGAGAAGCGGAAGCTCCCATGGGGGATGCAATGATCATGAGAGGGGGAAGCGATGATCATGAGAGGGGGTCCGATCCCTCAGTGGAACCCAGCCGGCAAGCACGGTGCGAGTAGATGGTGGTACAACAGGTGTCAGGCAACAGAACTGGTGTTGAGCGGTGTAAAACAGCGGCAGTGGGTCGGTCGAGCGCATTGAGAGCTGGCGCAGACCGATGCTCATTGGTGTAGCTGTTGTGTGGGGTGCCAGGCAAGCGCTGGCAGGTGTGCACGTATTCAGGCCGCCGGTAAGGAAGCATGGGCGGCTAAGGGCTGTCAGCGGCCGCCTCAGACCCCCACATAAAACTGGTTCTCTTGCACTGGGGCTGCCCCGGGCTTGGCCACCAGCGCATCCACGTTCATCACAGCGGCAGCCGCCTGCGCCTCGACCGCCTGCAGCAAGAAAAACGCAGCAGATTGCAAGCAGGGTTGGGTGTGATGTAGAGGATCAGCGCGCCACTCACAACCGCTTCTTTGCCGGCACCGCCAAAACTCGGGTGATGGCTGCTTGCGGCCGGGCGATGGGCTGTCCCTGTGGTGCTGGGCCGCGATGGGCTGCTCCCCTGCTGCCCCAATCAGCTCACCGTGCGGCGCTTGGCCACCGCAACGCTGCCAATGGCGCAGGGCAGGGCGATGAGCCAGAACAGGACGCCAATGGCGCAGCCAAAGATGTAGAGCGCCTGCATGCGTGGTTGCAGCCTCAGAGTGCGCAACACACAACAACATGACGCACTTGGGCCGGCCCAAGTAAGTGGCAGGCAGCTCGTTCAACAGCAGCTGGCAGCCAATCCTAGCACGAGGGTGCCAGCTGGCCGCGGCACGCCCTCACCTTCATCTCAGTCGTCCAGCTGGACCAGTAGTCAAATGCGTTCAGTTCGGTGTACGCAGGGCTGCGCAGGTCACTGGAGGTGAAGCCGCCGTACGAGGTGTAGCAGCCGACCATGTAGCAGTAGCCCTCAGCGGCGGTGAAGTACTTGCAGAGGTAGACTGCAGGGTGCAGGCGGCGGGCGACGCGTGCGCTTTGCGAAGGGCGGCAGACTTGAGGGATTGGATCCCTCGGGAGCAAAGCGCGACACGCGGCAGCCAACCACCATCACCTTGCATGTGGCTGAATCGCGCGCGCACCTGTGTAGGACACGAGCATGCCGATGTGCACTCCCAGCCCGGCCATGCAAGCCGTGACTGCCATGCTGGTGCGCGGCACGCAGAGCTGCGGCGCAAGGGCAGGCGCTGCTGGGATATTTGGGTAACACCGATCACGAGGCAGGCCAGTCAGAAAGCTGCCCACTACATGCAACAGCAGCGGCAACGCTGCAGCGGCGGTAGTTGCTCCCTGCGGGGCCGCCTAGGCAGCGGCAGCAAGCAGCACCGTGTAAAACCTCCCTTGCGCCAGCATGCCTCGGTACCTGCAGCAGGATGGTGAGGATCCCGCAAATGCACGCCACGCCACCCGTGGACAGCAGCACAATCATCCACCTGCAGCGCGGTAAGCAAGCGAGTTGTTAGGGCGCAACAGAGGAGCCAGCTGACTGATGCAACCCTGTGTTGGCTGATGTGCCAGTGGGGGATGGCTGATGAACCGGCCGGTGCTCACCAGGGCATGTCGGAGGTGGAGGGCAGGTTGTCAACTGCCCACGAGGCGGTGATTCCCACCGTGGTGGCTGCCGCGCCCAGCTGCAATAGGTCAGGGGCCCAGCGAGTGTGCATTCAGTCAGATGAACCTGGCTTTGCAGCCAGCGCGGGATGCGCTCGAGATACGGGCAGCGCGGCGGCTCCGCCCGCCCTCCTACCGCCACGAGCGCAGCCAGCGCGCAGAAGACGCCCAGCGACGTTGGACGTGCCATTGCTGCTTGGTGTCCTGCCTGCAAAGGAGGGTGTCTGGCTCTGCGTTGGCTCAGGAGCAGTGACCGGCCTTGCACTCCCGCCCGGCGCCGCCGCCGGCAGTGCCGCCGCCGGCAAGCCCCTGCCCCATCTGCTTGCGCCGTGTCTGTCGGGTACCTCAACAACGCCCTACAGAGCGCCTCAGAGGAGCAGGGGCAACGCGTAAAGCCCACGCGGGGCAAGTCCCGAGAGCCCGTCGGGCAGGGGCGCCTGCACCAGCCCGTTCGTAGAGTTGCACACCTTGCAAGCGCAACCAGAGCCTAAAACAAGGGTTGCGAGCTTGTCGAAGACGCGGGGTGTCTGTGGTTCAGGACCTCTGTGTGAGCGGCGAGGGCTGGTCGCTGCTCCAGTAGGCTTGTGAAGCCGTGGTCGAAACTCCTGAAGCACTGCCACAGCAAAGGCGAGCCACGACCAGACCTTCCTGCCACCTGGCCGCCGCCGCTGCCACGATCCCATGCCGCACACCTTCTTCCTCTCCTGATTCAGTCCGGCTGCTGGACAGGCAGCACTCACGAGACAGTTAGTTCCACTTTACAGTGCACCGGAAGCGCAGCATGCGGTCTCCCAGCAGCAGCACACACCCGCGCTCAGAGTGGCAGCAGGTTGCGGCAGGCGCGGCTGCCAGCGGGAAAGCGGTAGCCCGCCGCCTCTGCAACCCGTACAGCCTCAAAGAACAGCCAACGCCGCGCCGCCGCCCGGTCAGCAGGCAGCGACAGCCCGTGCGCCACGGCCACGCACGCGTTGCGCTGCCGCTGCACCGCCACTGCGAAGCAGCTGCCGGCGCCGCTGCTGCCGCCGCTGGTGGCTGGCCCGCTTGCCGCGCCGTGGCTGCCGCTAGGGCTGCTCAGCAGGGCAGCAGAGAACACAGCTGCTGGCCCCTGAGAGTCGATTGCTTCCTCCATTGAGTGCAGGTTGAGCAGGAAGGTGCCGTGCTGGGGGTGCAGCGCTTCAGCCACCAGGGCCGCAAAGCCTGGGGGGCATGAACGTGAGCAGGGGAGTGCCGTGTGAGAGACAGTGTGCAGGTGGCAAAGTGTGCTGCATCGCTGTCGTAGGCCTGCAGCGGCGGCAACGACAGTAGCTGGGCATAGCCACCACACATGCTGCGTGCAGGAGCGCTGCTCCAAGCATGCTCCAGCCCGCCCTCTGCCGCACCACAGCACACCTGGCGTGCACAGCGCAGCGGGCACGTTGTCCTCCCCATCAAACGCGTCCATGAACACAAGGTCGTAAGGCTGCTGCTGCTGCTGCTGCTGCTGCTGCTGCCCGCCAGCCTGCTGCTCCCGCAGAAAGACGGCGGCATCGACGCAGTGCAGGCGGAGGTTGGGCAGGTGGGTGGGCAGGCCCATGGCCTGCGTGGCGGCTGCCACCACGGCGGGGTCCAGCTCCACGGCGTCAATGTCTGCGGGGGAGATTGGCAGTCCAAAAAAATTAGGCAGAGCAGGCCGTAGGCCGTAGGTAGAGTTGCCGCAATGCAGTGGGGTCCAGCTGGGCAGCGTCAAGTCTGCGAAATGGGGCAGCGAGAGACAGTCGCCAGCAAGGGTAGATGCTGGTGTTGCTTTGCAGGGGCAGCCCCAACCCATAGTCTAGCCACAGCCAGGGAAGAGGCACAGCCAGGCAGTGAGCAGCAGTGCCACAGAAAAGCAAGAGCGCACCCATGCGGGGAAAGTGGTGTGCCAGGAAGAGCGGCAGGCTGCCGCCGCCCACGCCAATGCACAGCACCCGCAGCCGCTGCTCCCCCTGCGGCGGCGAAGGCTGCTGCTGCTGCTGCTGCTGCTGCTTCTGGGCCGCTCCTTGCGAGCGCTCCCCTGCACGCTGCCCCTGGACGGGCAGCAGGCGCTGCAGGCCCAGCAGCGCTGCGGCCACAGAAGCCGTGGTCTTCAAGTACTCTTGGGCCAAGCAGTCCGGCTGGGCCGCTATTTGCAGTGCCTTGCTGCCGCTGCCGCTGCCGCTGCTGCTGCCGCTGCCGCTGCCGCCACCGCCTGGAGTGACCGTGCAGCGCATGACGGTTTGGCGCGTGACATCGTTGAAGCGCAGCACCCGCCATTCCTCCCAGCTCTGCCCACTGCTGCCGCTGCTGCTGCTGCCACTGCTGCCATCACTCCCATTGTTCCGAGGGCTGCTGGATGGCCGGCCGGTGGCGGGGTGTGCTGTGACGCTCACGCGGCCGTTGCCACACCCGCTCTCTGCAGCAAACACGGTTGTGCCGGCGTCCCGCCCCCAGCCGCCGCCCTGGGTGCCGTACCACCTGCGATGGTGAGCACAGCAGCGCAGTTGAGCAGGGTGTCCGGGAAGAAAGATGCATCAATGCATGCGCGGCCCGACTCCAAGCAGTAGCTGTCAACTTGCGTGCGTATCCAAAGCGAACTCACTCGGGGCTGAAGTTCCAGTGCGCAGGGTCGTCTCCGGTGTATCCAAAGAGCTCCATCAAACCCAGCAGTGGCCCTTCCAGCTGCTGCGTGCCCAGAGCCGCAGTGGGCCCATGGCTGGTGCGGCGGCGGCAGTGCCGCCGCTGCCGCCAGCCCCCCGCATCTCGTGCCGCTGGACCCGCGGCGCTCTGCGCTGACCGACGGGAACTTCTGACGAGCGTGGGGCGCTGCGTCTGCGCCTGGACGGCCAGCATCGCTCGACCCGCTTGTTGCCGCTTCTGCTGGGCTTCTGCACCCTGATGGAATGAGGGGCGCGATGCAGTAGTCGTCAATTGCTACCAAGCGGGCGGAGTGCGGGAGATGGGGAGGAGCGGCGCTACCGCCGCTGCGACCTGACCTTCAGCCGCAGCTGCGACTCGCCCGTTCCCCAGAGCCCACTCTTTGCCAACTGCCGATCACAGTTACATCAGGGGGGAGGGCGAGCACGCCCACAGTATCATGTCCTAATGCAACGGTCATGCGTGAGCGCCGCGGCAGCGGCTCAATGCGAGCCGCCGACGATGCCGGGGGAAGACGAGGTGGAAAATGAAATCGTATGTTGAGCTGCGGACGAGAGCGGCCGGGCCAAGATGTGCACTGCCGCGAGGCACGGCATTGAAGCATGGCGTCACAGCTGGGCACGAGCGCGGTCCTGCACTGCACCAATGGAACCGCTTAGTGCCCGGGGCCTCTGACGCCCCCTCAGAGCTTGGCCAGGATGTCGGAGGCGTGCAGCACGTTGTACTTCTCGCCGCTGGGCGTCTCCATCGCGTCGCCGGCGTACTTGAAGTAGATGACGCGGTCGCCCTCCTTGACCTGCCACAAGCATACGCACACACAGCACAGACAGAGATGAGAGGAAGGGGGAGTGGCCTGTGCATGAGAGGGGAACGCGCAGGTCTGCGCCTCGTTCGTACTTCTGCTGCTGCTGGACGCGCTGTGAACGCCCAGCAAGCCCGTCGTCGGCAAGCCTGGCCTGCAGCATTCATCAGCAACAGCGCAACCAGCCCACCTTGGGCGCCTTGCGCTGCCCGTCGTCGCCCATCTTGCCGGGTCCCACCCGCACCACAGTGCCGCTGCGGCGGAGGACAAGCAGCAGTGCCAGGATGGATCGCTGGGTGGGGTTGGTGCAGGGCAGCCGCAGGGGAAGCTGGCAAACGCCGCTGCTCCTCATGGTCCAAGAGCCAGGCAATAGGGTGGATGGGCACCCCGCAGAACACCCCCGACAGTGGCCACACAGCAGGTATCATGGGCGTGGGTGGACACGCTCACAGGTAGATGGTCAGCGATCCTGCCACGCACCTGAGTGGCCGCTCCTTGGCTGTGTCGGGCAGGATGACGCCGCCCATGGTCACATCCGCGCTCTCCTGCACCTTGATCAGCACGCGGTCGCCCAGCGGCTGCAGCTGCGGGATGTCTGCAGCAGGGAAGGGGAGGGGAGGGGGTGGGTAAAGCAGTCAGCACGCGGCAGGTGCGTTTGCTCAAGTGATCGCGCGGAGGGGTTGCAGCTGCGCGGTGGCAACAGCGGCTGCTGCTGACCCAACACCAGCTAGCAATGTGCGCGGCGCGGCGCAGCACATCGCACCGTCGGCGGTGGCGTTGCTGTTGGGCATGATGCCCATGATGTCGTCCTCGCGGATGAGGATGTGCATCTGGCCCTGTGGGGGCAGGCAGAAGAGAGCGAGGCGCACATGCATCGGAGTCGGCCACTGTCGTGGCATCCGTTGCACGTAAAGGCATCTGCAGCTGGTGGGCTGCACGTTTACTGAACCTGTGGCTGGTGCTTTGCGTGTGTACAGAGCTGCGGCTGGTGTTTTGCGTGTGCACAGGGCATCCAAAGCCAGCCACAGGGCCACACCTGCACCTCCAGGTCGGTCACGCCGAAGCCAAACTTGCTGTACAGAATCGTCTCGCCGCCCTGCACCGCACACACAGAGGGACATGTGCTTCGTGCACAATCGTAGCACGGCCACGCTGCTCACGTGCGCTGCAGCAGTGCGCAGATTCCCGCGGCTGGAAGCAGCGCAGCCAGCTCTGCAACATGCCTTGCAGCAGCAGTGCATCTGGCCTCTGCCTCTGCCTCTGGTCCGTTGGGCATTGCGACAGTTCCTCTGGCCCGCTGGGCGTTGCAATTGTCGCTTCAGCAGGGCTCGACCCCCGCTCACCTTGAGGGTGAAGGCATGCTGCTTGGTGCCAACCTGGCCGTCGCCCAGCGCCACCACATCACCGCTGGTGGGCCGCTTCTGTAGCAGCAGTGCAAGGGGAGTGGCACCGGGGCGTGAGCTGCAACGCGTGCCCATGTTTGAGAGCCGTGCGCAGTGATGGGCGATTCAAATCAGCGGCCCAGCCCCCTTCCAGGGCGCTGCAGCTCTGCCGCAGCCCGTCGCATGTGGGATGGCAGCCCAGGCAGGCAGGTTGGAAACATGGGCACACGGAGCGTCTTGCAGCGCTCGCCGCACCTGCGCGGAGCCGGGCAGCAGGATGCCGCCGGTGGTCTTCTCCTCAGCCTCCGCCACCTTGGCCAGCACCAGGTCGCCCTTGGGCATCACCTGCGGAAGGTGCGCGGCAGCGTGGAGTGAGCGGGGCGAGCAGGGAGAGGCCTCGCTGCCGCCGGTCTCCGGAGTGCCGCCAGGCGGCGGCGGCGGCGGCGCTCAGCCACGGGGCGCCTTGCCTTGGTGATGGAGTCGGGCAGGGCCACCGCGCCGGATGCCTGCACGCGCACCGACCGGCGGGCCGGGCGGGCTGCCGCAGTGAAGGCCGCACGGGGGCGGGCGGTGGCGCAGGCTGCGGCGACCATGGCTGCTGCTGACGGCTTGTGCTGGCAAATGTGCAAACGATGGTGGGCGCCGAGTGCCCCTTCTCCTGCCCCAGCCCAGCCCGAGCTGCTGAGCATGCTGCTGCTGCCCTCCGCCGACCACATGTGGAGCTGCCCCGCTCCCCAGTCCGCCGTGCAGTGGGGAGCCCTTGATCGGGCATAGCACCAGCGACGCCAGCGCTCCAGCCTAACCGCCCCAGTCATGGCCTCGCTCTGTGCGGCCCCCACAGCGGCCGGCTGCTCGGCAGCGGCACCCCAGGCACGCAGGACAGCCTTTGCGATGCCTACAAGCAGCAGCGGCAGCCTGGCGCCCCGCGCCGCTCGGCAGCGCCTGGCGGCGGCGGCGGCACCGATGCGCCGGCAGCAGCGCGGGCGCCGCCTGGCTGTGGCGGCCACGGCAGCGGCAGATACGGCGGCGGCAGACACGCAGGCGGGCGGCTTCAAGCCCGAGAAGCCCACCCTGTTTGGCGTGCCGGTGTCCAACTGCGCAGCGCGGGTGCGCTGTTTGCTTTGCCGCCGCCGAGGTGGATGGAGGTCTATGCTGCGCTACAATGCACCGCGCCCCGCGTGTGGCGGTGGATGTGTTGCAAGCCGGGGCGGTGTGAATAATGCTCTGCTGACGCCTGGGCAGCGCTGCTCGCGCGCTGCAGTCCCGTAAGCCTGTCCCGCACACTTCGCCCCAGGCTGGCACACCCTTCCGCGCACGCCCTGCCTCATGATGCCCTGGTTCCGCCGCCCCGCAGAACCGGTTTGTGATCTACAAGAAGGGGCTGGAGGGGCAGATTGATGTGCAGCCGCCCAAGCTGCTGGGGGAGAAGGGCGTCAAGTCGCCCGCATACCTGGCGCTCAACCCCCAGGGGAAGATGCCGCTGCTGGTCCTGCCCGACGGCACGCCGCTGCCAGAGAGCCAGGTGTGGCCTTCAGCTTTGTAGCTGCGCCTTGTGTCTGTACCCTAGTGCCTGATTGCCTTGAACTGATCGCTGGGAATGCTTGTAGCCGCCACTCCACGCCACTGCTGGGTGCTACTGCTCACCTGGTGTGTGCTGCATGGTAGCCAAGGCTGGCCGCAACTTGTTTTTTGACGCAGGTCATCGAGGCCTACCTGCTGGACAAGTACGAGGGTGTGGGCCCCTCGCTGCTGCCCCCCACCCCCGAGCTGCGGGCCAAGGCGCAGCTGGCCGGCCGGATACACGACCTCTATATCCAGCCGCTGCAGGTGCAGTGGTGTTGTGCTGCTGGTTCATGTCTGCGGGCCGTGGTTGCCCAGCACCCCAGTGGGGTCACTCCGGCTGCAGTTGTGCGTTTGCCGCTGGCTGCCGCCGCGCTGCCCTTTTTCCACGTGCATGCTTTGTTCCCGGTCAACCAATGCGCGCCTCCCCTCTCATACTGTCCGCCCTGTGCAGGGCTGCATGTACAAGAAGATGGACGCGGCGGCGCGGTGCGAGCAGCTGCAGTCCATCGACTTCCAGCTGGATGTGCTGGAGGGCATCTTTGACGAAGCGAATGGGCCCTTTGTGGCGGGTGCGCTCCCTTCCCTGCCTTGTGCTTGCGCGCCTTGTTGTTGCTGTGGGCCTTGTTGGTGGCGGCGCAGTCACAACAGTGTGGTGAAGGTTGTCAGGGCCGCTGCCGCCCAGTTGGTTGCGTGCACGCACGCGCCATGCCGCTTCAGCATCCATCATCGGCACGCATGCCGCCCCGCCCGCCCGCCCCCGCCACGTGGTGCA
>VIYQ01000826.1:0-25962 GCA_009928355.1 Chlorella sp. CH2018
GGGGGTGGGGGTGGGTGGGCTGCTGCCCTTGTGCTGGCCAGCGTGCAGCTGCGCAGATGTGCATTGCAATGCGAGTCGCGACTGCAACAAGCACAGCTTCCTCTCTCCACAGGCGCCCCGCCACGATGAGAAGCAGGCGGTGACAAACACCACGCAGCAGGTTGGCAAACGGATGGTTGAACAGCAGTCGGTGGAACAGCGGTCAGCAGCCCAATTGCGTGTGCGGAAAGGTCAGGTTGCAGGCCAGGCACTCAACTGCAGACATCGCATCTCATGACATAACCTCGTTCCCACCCTTCTGCAGGTCACGGCCATCATGGGGCAGCTGGCCAAGAACGTGCCCATGCACACGTGGCTGGCGGCGCTGCCGCAGCTCATCTCCCGGGTGTGCCACCCCTGCAAGGAGGTCTCGGAGCTGGCTAAGAGCATCATCGTGCGCATCACGCAGGTAGGCAGCGGTATTCTTTTCCATAATGGCGTTGGGACGCGGTATGAGGCGCTCCCAGGGCTCGTGTTTAGCTGCAGCTGTGTTGGGCATGCGCACACCTGTCCACCGCTCCCCTGGATGCCGCAGGCCTACCCCCACCAGTCGCTGTGGAGCCTGGCGGCCGTGAGCAAGTCTGGGGTGGCGGCCCGCCGCGCTGCCGCCTCCAGCATCACCAACGCCGCCAAAAAGAACATGGACCAGACGATGTTTGGTGGGTGGCCGCTTGTCCTGCTGGGATAGTGGGCTTGACAAGCTGCTGCGAGTGCCGCTAGTTGCGCGCATACTGCTGCCTTGTTTAGCGTCCAACTTGGCCCCACTCTTTATTTCCTCCCTCTTTCACTTGGCTCCCACTCTTGCTTCCTTCCCTCCTTTCAGCCGAGATCAACTCCTTCTGCGACCAGCTGATCCGGCTGGCGGCGCACCAGCCGGCCAAGGGGCGCACCATGAGCGCGCGCAAGGAGTTCAACCATCTGATGCGCTCCATGCCGCTCAGGTGAGCGGCAGTGTGGTGATTCAGCAGCAGCAATACTGCCATGACCTGCTACACTGCGCTGCGTGTATCACCTCCGGGCCAACCTGTCCGCACCGCTCCGCCCTCCCCCCTCCACGCTGCAGCAACACCATCATGCCGGCCATGTCGTGCCTCACAGTGCCGCTGCCGCCGCTGCCCTCGTCTGGCGGCGACCACGGCAAGGGCGGCGCCCAGCACGCACAGCAGGTGGGCCCTTGCTGCAACAGGAGTGCTACTGCCCCTGTACCCCAGGTGTTGCTGCATGCCTCCAACGGGCTGCCGCTCGAGCTTCCGCTTTGCATTGCGCTCGTTTTGTCACCGCAGCATGCACTGGTTTCAAGTGCATCGCTCATCACTGGCATGCCGCCGTGCACCGTCTCCTCCATTTCCTGTGCAGCAGCACGAGCTGGTGACGATTGACGGCATTGTGGACACCATTGAGGTCATGCCCTCGCTGCAGAAGCCCAAAAAGGTGCGAGTAGGGTATGCGCAGCATGTGCTATCGTGGGCTGCACAGAGGTGTTAGAGGCTGCCACTGTGTGAGCAGAGCATGCGCTGCTTGGGTGCTGCTTGGTGGCACGGCCACGCTGTGCAGCCTGCTTGTTACCCGCTGCTCCTCACCGCCTGTTGCTGTGCCCGCCCTCGCTGTGCCCACCACGTCACTCAAGGCCAGCTCAGCCGGCCTGTGCATCATTCATCCCCCGCATTCCCAAAAGCAACGCTGCCTCACCTCGGTTGCCCGCTATCCCGTGCTGTGCTACCCGCCAGGTCACGCTGATTGGCTCGGACGGCCTGCAGTACATCTTCCTGGCCAAGCCCAAGGACGACCTGCGCAAGGTGGGGCTGCCATTCAGCTGCCATGCTGCGCTCTGCGCGACAACTGCCTGCCCGCCCTCTTTGGGGCCAGGGACCAGGGCCGTCTCAGCAATGGCTTTTGGTGCTGCTCTACCGCAGGACAACCGCATGATGGAGGCGGCGGGCGTGATCAACCGCCTCTTTGCCTCCGACCCAGCGGCCCGCCGCCGCAACCTGTACCTGCGGTGCGTGGTTGTGATGGTATGAGTGAGCTTTGCAACTGGTGTTGCAGGCGCTGCCGACCATCTTGCAGTTCGCTAGCGCTGCTGCCACATGCTGCATCGTTGTTGCGGCGCACCTACCGCCGTTGCACCCACCGACCTGCCGCCCCGCTGCTGCGCTGCCCACGCTGTGCAGCCGGTTTGCGGTGCTGCCAATTGGCGAGGACAACGGCATAGTGGAGTGGGTGCTCAGCACCACTGGCCTGCGCCACTGCATTGTGAGTGGCTGTTGGGGGTGTGGGGTGGAGTGGACAGGTGGGTCAAGGCTGCCAGCCCAGTCCCATCCAACCTCAGCCCAACCGCAGATTGTGCCAGACCAACATTCCTCACCGCCTCAGTCCAGCTGGGTGGGCACTGCAGCCTCTGTGCATGCCTCTTCCAGTTTCATCTGCCTAACCTGGATCCATTGGCACCCATCTGCAGACCGACATGTACACCGCATCAGGCCAGTGGGATGCGCGCTCCAACCGCGTCATCCAAAAGATTTATGAAGCCGCGCCGCCGGTGAGTGCCCCCTGTGGCCCAATGCAACATGTGCCGCTTGCAAGGGGCCCTCCCACCCACGCTCAAGCGCACCTGCCTGCCCCCCTGCTGCTCGTCATGCTGGCAGTTGAACCGCCCACCCCAACCCTTTGCGTGCAGAACAAGCGGCGGTCAGAGGTGCTAGACGAGGTGCTGCGGCTGTTCACGCCGCCACTGCTGCACCGCTGGTGAGGCGGCTGTCGTGCTGAGCACCAAGGATGGCATGGGGTTGGGTTGTACGACTTGATGGCTGCAGATCTTGATGGGCTGGCCGCATTGGAGAAGCTCAATATTTCCGAACCACAGGAGCATAGGACAGCAGGATCGCCCCTGCTTGTCAGGAGATGCTCTGAAGCCGCTCTCCGCAATGCAGCTGCCAGCTGAACTCAACTGCCTTCCCTGCAGCTTCCTGGCCAGTGGGTTGAGGCCGCCGCCCGACCACACTCTCCGTTGTTGAGCTCAAACTGCTCTGTTTTCGCACCTGCCTCATCCCCTGCAGGTTCCTGGGCAAGTGGGGGGAACCCGCCGCTTGGCTCAACGCGCGGCTGGCCTACACCCGCACCACGGCGGTGTGGTGCATGGTGGGCCACATTGTGGGCCTGGGCGACCGGCATGGAGAGAACATCCTGGTGTGTGGGTGCAAGGGTGAAGTGTTCCGCTGGGTGCGGGTGGGTAGCTGCGATGCTGATTGGCTGCGATTGGCGGGAGCGCCAGAGGGTCGGCTCGTCACGCAGCGCATGCTGCTGACAAACCGCTGCCGCCCACCCCTTCTCATGGGTCGCCCTCCGCACCGCAGGTGGACTGTTCCAGCGGGGATGTGGTGCACGTCGACTTCTCCTGCCTCTTTGACAAGGGCCTGACGCTGGCCAAACCGGAGATGGTGCCCTTCAGGTGGGCGCACAGCTGGGCTGTTGCTCGCAGTTGAGCAGTTGAGGGTCAGCAGGTGGGGGTGTGGCACTGCATTCAATGCCGCGGCTGTGAACAGCTTCATAGACCGCATTCCATCCCGCCTTGCGGGCTGACGCCGATGGGGGTAAGAAACGCCCTTGGCCACCGCCTGCTGGTAACCCGCCCCATTGGGTGCTGATTGTGCACCTCATCATTTGCCGCGTGCGTGCAGGCTGACGCAGAACGTGATCGACGGCTTTGGCGTGAGCGGGGTGGAGGGCGTGTACCGGCGGTGCTGCGAGATCACGCTGAGCGTGCTGCGCCAGCACAAGGGCTCCATCATCAGGTGGGCGGCATGGGTGGGGGCAGAGAAGGTGCGGCAGGAGGTGTGTGCGGGAACACGCTGAGTGCGCTAAAGACGCCCGACAGGTTTATCGGGCCTCCTTACCTTAGGAGCCTCCCTCCCACATCCTTCCTGCCTCGAAGTGTGATGGACACCTTTGTTCATGACCCCCTGGTCGACTGGACGCGCGGATCCAGCGGCTCGCGGGGCGGCGGCGGTGACGAGGGTGGAGACAACCCCCAGGCAAAGGATGCGCTGGCAACCATTGAAGGTGGGGAGCCAGTGTTGAGCGCTCTGTTGGCTGACGGGGTCCGGCCCGGTTGGTGGTGCATGCTGCACGTGGAGTGTCGCTGCTCGCCCGCGTACAGTTGGCTTGAAAGTGCACGCTGCCGGGCGTGTCCAGCAAGCTCACGGCACGGCTCGAGCAGAGGCTCGAGCCACTGATGTACATTGATGTAACATGCGCCCCCCTCCCCTGACACTGTTGTCCCGCAGGGCGGCTGAAGGGCACGCTGCTGGGCGTGTCCAGCCAGCCCTGCATGCCGCTGAGCGTGGAGGGCCAGGCACACCGCTTGATCGGGGAGGCCAGCAACAAGGATAACCTGGGCATGATGTACATCTGGTGGTGAGCGAAATCTGAGCCCGGCATGAGGCATGAGGCATGCCAGCACGCTGAGCCTTGCCGCGACTGGCGCTGGCGACCCTGCCATGCAGCCATGACCGCTTCGATTGCGTGCATCATGCCCTGCCGCCTATGCGCCCTCCTGTCCTTCCATTGCTGCAGGATGCCGTGGAGCTAGCATGCTTGAGGCGAGCGCCCAAGCAAGCCTGACCTGCAGGAGCAAGCCCACTCACGGGAGCCAGCGCCCGCACGAGAGACATCCTGTTTACTGTATCAACAGCAAGTGATAACGGTTTACATGTCTACATGCTCAGCAGATGGTCTGTCCTACTTTACTTGTATGCCCCACTGCCTGTAACGTGTGTGATCCATGGCGGTGCAAGCAGGACACCAGGCTCACGCCTCAACGGCCTGCAGGCATGCCGGATTGCCCGGTTCAGCCGACTGCCCCGATTCCTGACAGTGAGGAAGCCTCAGTGGTTACACATATAGCTTTAAACACCACACGTCCCCGTGCATCCCTTTAAACGAGCCTCACAATGCTGAGTGCATCACCATGCGCGGCTGGGCTTGTTGACGCCCCGCCCGCCGCCAAAGCGCCCACCGTAGCGCCGCCCGCCACCGCCGCCCCAGCGTCCCCCGCCCCCTCCGCCGCGTTTGTATCCGCCCGTGCTTCCGCCGCCGCCCCGCCCCGCCGCTGGGCGCAGCAAGTTGTTGAACTGGCCGGCTGCTGCACCTCCACGCTGGCGCTTGGCAGCTGTGCCGCCCTCCTCATCCTCATAGCTGCCCCTGTGTGGCGGAAGGTGGGCGGGCATGGAAGGAAGCGTGAGTGAGATGTAGCAGCACCAAAATCTAAATGAGCGCACTGGTAACTGTCAACAACAACAGCTACCATGCAGCACAAGCTCACTCTGCATCCGCCAGGGTAACCTGCCCCGCGCCCCGGTGGGCTGCCGCCGGTGCGGGCGTCTTGGTTGCGCTACGCGGCACTGAAAAGTCTCGTTTGCGGCTGCCCAGCAATGCGCCCATCTGCCCGCCCTCTGCCCCTACACTGCCGCTGCGGCGCGGCACCAGCAGCTGCTGCATCTGCTGCAGGGCTGTGCCGCGGCCGGGCTGTGCACTGTGGGCAACCGCCTGCGCTGCCTGCTGCTCCTGGTGGCGGACAGCAGCGGTGTCGCTCTCATCATCCGACATGCTGGGCTGCACCGACACACCAAACTCGTCCACACCCGCCTGCTGCGGCTGGTAGTGGTGTGCGCTGCCGCCCTGCTCCCCGGCTGGCCACCTGCTACCATATCCAGCCTGCATGTAGGGCTGGGCAGCCGTGCCATAGGCTGCGATGCTGGGTGGCAAGCCAGCAGTGGGCCGCCTGCTGTGCAGAGGCGGCAGAGAGTGCCGGCCCTGCCTGCCTATGCCGTGCTGACCAGCCTGCCCCTGTGGCTGCAGCCACTGCTGTGCTGCTGGATAGCTGCCGCCCAAGCCAGGCTGCACAGCTGCCCCATCCTCAAGGCCGGGCAGCTCGGGAAAGGCGGCAGCCTCGGCCTGCTGCTGCATCAGGAGCTGCCGCTGGTGCGCCTGCTGCTGGAGCAGAAGCATCTGCTGCTGCTGCTGCTGCTGCTGCTGCTGCTGCTGCTGCTGCTGTGGTCCTTATAGAGCTGCTGCTGCTGCTGCTGGGCCTCATAGAGCTGCTGCTGCTGCTGGCTGAAAGCACCCATGCCGTGTCCCGCAGCGCCGTACAGCTGCTGGTGCTGCTGAAGTGGCTGGTGTGGCAGTGCCTCGGCAGCAGGCTGGGGCAGGTTGGCGTCCCGCAGCCGAGCCTGCATCAGCTGCATGCCGCGCTGGTACACCTGCAGATTTGAACAGCGGTGAGCAGGAGAGACGGGTTCGAGTTTGGATGCAAATCTGGCAACCGCCAAAGGTGCAACTCGCGCCCAGGCCAACCGCCCTCGCTCACCGCCTCATTCATCTGCACATGTGGCTCGTAGCGGCCGTCCCAACGCCGCCCCTGCTGCCCCTCCAGCTCTGCTGTTAAGTAGGCGGCCTGTGGCGCCTGCTGCACTGCAGCAGGGGCATAGGCACTGTAGCCTCCCTGCAGCACGGCCTGCTGCTGGGCTGCAGGCATGCGCCCCACCGCCATCGCCGGCGCGTCGTAGCCAGCCCCGCCGTCCCAGCCAGGTGCAGCCGCCGATGCTGCTGCCACCTGAGCAGCCTGCTGCTGCTGCCGCCACCCCTGGTGCTGCCCCTGGGGCTGCTGCTGATCCCAAGCTTGCTGCTGATCCCAGGCTGCTGGCACACAGCTGTCTGCCTGCTCCACCGGTGGCTGGTTGTGTAGTCGGGGCGGAGTGCCGTAGGCCGCCTGGTGCTGCTGGCCCGGGTGCATGACTGCAGCAGGGGCGGACCAGAACACGACGTGAGCAAAGACAAGCTGAACTGTCCGTGAACCCACTGCGCTGCTCGCTTCAATGCAGGCTAAGCCAGCACACGATTATAATTGGACAATTATCCGCCCAGCCCTGCCCTGTCCCAGCAGTGACGCCCACCTGAGGCGGTGGGGATGCCTAGCGCCGGCTGGCCGTAGGCGGCGCACTGGCAAAACAGCTCCAGGCAGTGGCGAGGAATGAGGGCCAGCGCCTTGGGCAGCTGCGGCAAGAGGTAGAGAAGGGCCCCTAAACTCTTAATGTTGGTCCAAGGTCGCTGCTCAAGCGCTCAACTGAGCATTCTGTGTTGCCTGAGTGGGACAGCACAGTGCAGCAGCATCCGGGCGGTCACGGTAGCAACATTCCTCAGGCTAACCACCCACCTGCAGCGGGCTGAGGTCTGAGAGGCGCAGCAGCTGCGCCAGCGGCAGGCCCAGCGACAGCAGCAACGAGGCGCTGTGTGGGTTGAGGGAGGAAAACCTGTGGGCAGGGTGCGCACAGCGGACAATTGTGAGCAGCATCTCCTTCTTGTTGTTGGTTGACGCTGTGCCAGCCCTGCAGCCTGGTCACCCACCTGGTGAGGAACGCCTCCTCTTCAGTTGGCGCCTCCGCCACAGCATACTGCATCCCCGGCCCGCCAGCCTGCCACTTGGCCAACCATGCGCGGGCCACGCTGCCCACCACTGCCGCCGTGCCGGCAGCCGATGTGGTAGCATGGCACTGCAGCCGCAAGCCGGCGCGGCGGCCCAGAGCAAGCAAGTGCTCGGTGCCGCACAGCACCTGAGGAAATGGCACCGGATGTACGTGGATGCTGGGTGCAGCTCACAGGTGAGGGAGCTGGCCAAGCAGTCCGCCAAGCAAGGGCAAGCTTTGACACAGCATGAACATAAATGCGCCGATCTAGCACTACGCCGCGTGGATCCAACAGACTATACCTGCGCCTGGAAGCCTGGGCTGCCCTCGCAGACCAGCACCACGCGGGCAAAGGCAAAGGAGAGGCGGGAGAGCACTGGCGCCAGCGCCGACAGAAAGTCGTCAAACTCCTGCAGCAGAGGAGGCACCTTGCCTGTTCATCATTGTTGCTTGAGCGCAGTCACAGGAAACAACACGGCTGAGCTGCCCGCAAGATTGCATCCCAGCTGTGATGCCACACCCCTCCAAGGCTCACGCTCCCTCACCAGCTTGGCGGTGGAGTTGTCGCACACGACCAGGCAGGCGGAGGGCGACAGGATCACGTCCACCAGGGCCAGCGGCCGCTCCACAACCGCTGCACCCTGCTGCTCCAGCGCAAGCACTGCTTCGTACAGGGGGCGGCTGGACCTGGGGCAAAGGTATGGAGGGAGGCGAGTACGAAGAGAGGGGGGATTAGGGTGGAGGGAGGAGGCACAGCAGGTTGGCGATGGAGTCTGGCATGGAAGGAGCTGGGGTCAGGGGGCACATGAGCAGAGCCTACAGGTCACAGAGAAGCAGGAAATGTGGCTGAAACTGCCGCAGCTGGCGGCCGTAGTCGTCGACCGCCCACCCTCCCAACATCCCGCACCTGATGGGGCGGCAGGGATCGCTGGAAATGATGAGAGGCCATTCGTTTGAAGCAGCGGCCGGTGCCTGCTGACCCGCAGCTGGCGGCACGGTCCGCGCAGCATGCTGCACCCTGGCCACCCCAGCAGGAGCGGCGGGCATGGTCGGGCCTGTCATGCCGCCCTGCAGCGCCAGTCTGGGTGCTGATGGCATGACTGCCACTGCTGCGGGTTCTGCCCGCTGCAGACCTGCCTGGCTGAAGCTGGGCAGGGGCACCTCCAGGAAGTGCTGCGGGCAGGTAAGCTGGCTCAGGTGTGGCCTCAAATCAGCCTGGGTGGCAGGCTCAGAGGCATAGACCACCACCTGCTGGAAGGCCGCCAAAGGGAACTGCCCGCTGGCCACCAGGCCGGCAGGAACCAGCACACAGCTGGCAGAGGCCCAGGCCTGCTGCACCGCAGCAGCCAGCTGCCCGCCGGCGCCGGCACAGCGGGCACCTGTGGCCGCTGCGCTCAGGGCACCGCTGCGGTCCAGCTGGCTCACCGTCTGCCCGCTGGCCAGCACAGCCTTGTAGAGCGTGAAGAAGGACTTGGGGTGGCCGATGATGCAGCATTTGGCACCCTGCAGTGTGGGCAGAGGTTTGTGAGTGCAGGGAGTTGGGCCTCAACTTCAAAGCTGGCCTAGATGGCAGGTGGAGTGCACACTCTGTAGTGCACGCTCAACGCCTGGCCAGCAAACCTCACCGGCGACAGCACGGCGATGCCGGCCAGCAGGCGTTGCAGCGCTGCCAGCTTGGGCGAATCGTCCAGCTGCCCCGCCTCCACCTGCAGGGAAGGGGAGTGCGGCCAAGAAGGATACCAAGACCACTTGCTGGTCGTGTGATAGCAGCACAGCGTTTCGACAGAGCCCCACACAAAGGGGCAAGGCAATGCACCCTCCCATAGGCGCCTGCGCTGCCCACCTGCCGGTTGGCTGCCCGCAGCTCCTGCGCAGCTGTGACTGCGCTCAGCAAGCCCGGCAGATCCGATTGGCTCTGGGCCAGGTACAGGTGGGCGCACCGCACGCCGTGGTGCACCAGCTGGGGAAAGGGCAGGGTATGGTAAGAGGGGATGTTGCGAAGGAGGGCTGATCGATGATGTTAGTTGTGGGCCTGTGCTGGGAAAGGCCTGCAGCGCTGTCTGCATCACGGCACGCTTGTGGCCAGACAACTTGCTCTCACCATGGAGGCCGTCTGGCGGATAACGGCCATGGCAGCGTACAGCTTGAGCAGGTCGCGGCTGCCTGGTTGGCCTGCATAAGGTGCAGCGGAATAGAGACACCGGCAGCCTGAGGTAGACTGTGCACAGTATGGCGCATGTAACACAAGCGCAGCCCACCAACTGCCAGATTCCAACAGCACGCACCTGCCGTTGCGCGCAGCGCGCGCTGCAGCGCATCCACCGAAAGGAAGTCTGAGAGGGACACATCAGTGGGCACGCCTGCTGCGGCAGCGACCAGCCGCTGCTCATCCTCACGCAGCAGGCGCAGCAGCTTAGCGTGCAGAGCAGGCAGCTCCACGCTGTGCACTGCTGTGGAAGCCTGCTCCAGGTGCGCTGCCACTGCCTCCTCAGCTGATGCCTCCCCGCTAGAAGAGCTGGAGGGAGGGCCGCTGGACTGCCCAGCGGCTGCCCCACCCCCACCCACGCCACGCTGCAGCTGCAGAAAGTACTGCATGTCTCCTGCTCTGCTGCGCTTTGCACGCTTGGCGGGCCGGGGGCCAGAGGCATCCTTGGCCTGGCCCACTGCCTGCGGCTGCTGCTGTGCAGCGGGTTGCGTGGCAGCCTGGTAGGGCACAGCATGCGCAGCACCATCGCCTGCTCGGATCGAGGCCGCCGCAATTGGCTGCAGGGCGCACCAAGATGAAGCTTGCTGGCCTGGAGGCGCAAAGGGTGCCAGCAGCTGGCGGACCAGCCCCGCCTGCCGCTGCTGCTCCTGCTGCCGCACGTCGGCGGAAGGCAGCACAGGAGCGGGGCGTGGCAGCAGCTGCTTCCGCAGGCTGCGCACCGCCGCAGTCAGTTCTGGAGGGCGCAGCGCAGCCTGCTTGCTGGACAGAGACCTGAGCAGCAGGGGTGTAGGATCGCATGGGGTTAGCTGAACTGACGATACTCAGAGCATGCCGGTGGCAGATGGTGAGCAGATGCAGGGCCCACCGCGGCAACTCCCATCACTTCCCCCAGAGCTGCCCACCAGCTGAGGTGCAGAGCCAGGTGGGCGGTGTTGGCAGGCTTGCAACCGCACTCCGACTGGATGAGCGGCAGGAGCGCAGGGGCTGCAGGGCAGGTGCAGTGGGATCTAAGCAGGCGGGAGAACAACATGAATCCCCTTCAAATGAAAAGTGGTGTCTGTGCCCAAGGCATTACTGCAGTGGAGGACTGCACGGCCTCCAGGCGATCCTACCAGGCTCTGCTGGAGCTCAGCACCCACCTGGCGACTCAGCCTCCCCAGGCTCCTCCACCTGGACTGGCGGCAGCATCAAGCCGCTGCCATCGTCCAGAATCATGTCCTGGGCCACCAGCGTTGCCAGGCTAACCGGCTGGCAGCCTTCTGGCACAAAGCAGCCGGCCGTGTCGTTGGCGGGTGCTGGTGGAACGGGCACAGGCTGGAACAGGTGGCAAAAAGCAGAGGTGGGTGCTCCCGCCACCAAGGCTGCACCACGCACAGCGGCAATGGCCGGCAGCACTGGCGGTTCAAGGAGGAAGAGCTGGTGGGTGCTGCCTCCTTTGGCGGCTGCTGCTGGGGCGGCTGGGCTGGCGGCCGGGTCTCCTGGACCCACGCTTGGCTGGGGCGCTTGCAGCAGGAAGGCGGGCAGACTGGCGGTTGGGGGGCGCTCCTCCAGCTGCACAGGAGTGGGTGCTGCCGCAAGGTGCTTGAGCAGCGCTGCCGCACGATCAATGCTGCTGTCGCCCCTCTCTGCTGGCTGCCCAGCCGAGGGTGCCAGGCTGCGCAAGCCCACAAATCCGGTGGGTGCTGCCTCTACTGCCTCAGCAACCTGTAAGCTGTCGCCGCCTGCTGCCAGCTGCTGCAGCGCCCGCCGCAGGCTGCTGGGTGCTGCTGTCGCAGCGTCAGGCCAGCCGCCTTGTGGCAGCGGCACGTCCAGCAGCGGCGCCTCGACTGCAGCCAGAGGCCCCTGAGGCCCTTGCTGCAGCAGGCAGTCGAGCAAGCTGAAGGGCTTGGCGCTGCTGGATTGTGCTGTTGAGGACATCAGCTGCACCGGCTGTGGCTGGAAGCGGTAGCTCTGCAGGGCACCAGAGGGCAAGGCAGGCCGATGTTGGGCGTCATATCACAAGCCGGCTCAGCAAGCAACAGGTGCAAACAGGTGCTGCTGATGGCTTGGACCAGCACCCACATCGCACCTCTCGGTTTGCCTGTGGCAGCTCCGGCACTGCTTCTTGGTGCACGCGGCACTCCTGCGCGATGACACCCGCCAGGCCGCCCTGCAAACGCAGTGTGGCGGCCGGAGCGATTGTCCATCTGCTGCCGAGGACAGCTCAGCAGTCAGCTCCGGGCAGCCCATCCACCTACCGGCCATTGCACACACACCTGCACTGCTGCGTCATTCCATGCTCCGTCTGAGGTTGGCAGGCAGGGCTCGTCGGCCAGAGCCGCTGAGCGGCGCTGCCATTCATCGGTGAGCGGCGTGCGCGCGCGCGGCAGCAGGAAGGGTGGCAGGGCCGGCTCCGGCACAGTGGGCGGCAGTTGCACCGCCTGCGGCTCGCGGCGCAGCTCGTCTGTGGGGCCGCGCACAGCGGCAAGGGGCACAAACGCTGCCTGCTGCGCCCACTCGCTGCCGGCGTCTGTCGGCGGGAGCTGCAGCGCGGCGGCCCAGCCCCCCTGGCTGCGCGGGTGCGCCGGCGGGGTGGGCGGCGGCAGGGTGAAGGCGGGCAGCGTGGGCCTGGCCAGCTGCTCGGCTTGGGCCGCCTCCCAGTAGGCACGCACTGGGCGGGCCGGGGCGGGCTGCAGGGCGCAGCTGCGGGGCTGCGCCCGCGCCTGGGCGATCCACACCATGGTGGCACCTGGCCAGGCTGGGATTGGCTGGGGCAGGCAGGAGGCAGCGGCGAGTGGGGCGACCCACTGCATGGGCTTCAAATGCACGGCCTCGGTTTTCCCTCCAAACTAAACCATTGGTGGGGGGAAACTCTCGCAAAAGGCGATCCAGCAGCAGTTGAGGTCGAAGGCTCAGTGGAAGAGGAGCGCACCAGCGTCAGGTCGGCCCCAGGCACTCTTGCCTGCCACCGCTGGGATGTTGAATGAGTAGCCCACAGCACTGCTGCTTTTAGCATTGCTGCTTGCAACAAAACTCTGGCAATGCAGCAGGTGAGCAGCGCTGCATGCTGGCAGCCGTTCCCACCCGGATAGGGCAGCAACCGACCGGCAGTGCTCAGTGCCTACCCAGCTTCTGCGCGTCTGCAGCCAGGCGTGCGCGCAGTCATAGGCTTACACACAGGCTTCCAACCCATGGATGCAGCAGCAACACGCAGCACCCCGCCTCAGTGGCCCTGCTCCTCCGGCTGGTACAGCGGCCAGAGGGCGAGCGTGCCGTCCCGCGCCGCCGTGGCCAGCAGCATGCTGCGCGGCGCAAAGCGCAGGCCCGTCACCGGGGAGGTGTGGTACTGCGGTTGAAGAGGGAACAGCTAGCGCACGCATAAGTGATGTGCACTGCGCAGCACCCTGCAGGCCGGGGTGTGCTGCACTGCACCTGCACGCCATCCGTTCCCCACACCAGCTTGCCGCCGTCTGCTCACCACCCCGCCGCCCTGCACCCGCCCACCTTGAGAATGGCCAGCGCCCGCCCGCTGCGATACTTGTAGATGCGCACTCGGCCGTCCCAGCCGCCAGTGGCCAGCAGCTTGCCATCTGGCCGCACCACCGCGTCGCCGATGCCCTGCTTGCGCAGCTCGATTTCGTGGCGGATGCCAATCTTGGGTGGGCGGGCCGAGTGGTCAAGTTTGAACACCACAACCGACTCCTCAGCTGACCCGCAGGCGCCGCCGGTTGGGCCGCAGGGGCATGGGTGCAGGGCCAGAGCCATGATAGGCTCCTTGCACAGCTGGCGCTGCGCCAGCGGTGCGCCCGGTGCGGCCGCATCCCACAGCACCAGGCTGCCGTCCTCGTAGCCGGCCGCCAAGCAGACGCGCGGCGGCGGCGATGTCGTCGCTGCAGCTGCTGTTGTGGTGGGTTTGGTGCTGCTGGCTGCTGCTGCCGCTCCTGCCGAAGCTGGTGGCAGGCAGTAGAGCTGCACAGCCATGAGCATGCCCAGCTTCCTGCCAGCCGCCTCCTCTCGGAACGATGCCAGGCTGGCACCGCAGGCGCAGCAGACGAGGGCGGCTGTCCGTTCATCTCCGCCAGGCAAGGCCAGCAGGGCGGGCGGCTCCTCAGCGCTGGCACGAGGGCAGGGGTGCAGGGCCCAGATGGCTGCCGCGGCTGTGCAGCTGGGTGCTTCCAGGATGCATGCAGCATCGTCGTCTGTGGCAGGCCTGCTGCTGGAGCCTGCCTTGCCTGCTGCTGCTGCTGCCACAGCGGCCGGAGGCTGGGGAGCTGAGCTTGGCGATTCGTCATCTGCAGGCTCTGCAGCGCCATCCCCCAGCACAGCTGCAACAAACTCGTCTGCCTGCCGCTGCTCCTGTTCGTGCTGCTGCGCCTCGCCGCTGTCGCCCGCCTGCTGCGTGACTTGCTCGCCGCCGGGCGGCGCTTCAGGCGCCAGCACAGAGAAGCGGCAGAAGCTGTAGCAGTCGCTGATGAAGCTGCGCACTGGCTCCCTGCATGTGGCAACAAGAGGTCCGGGAGGCTACACGTCACACACAGCGTCAACAGACCAGCGGGGGTGTGCATCCAGAAGTGAGGCGCATGATGCAGCCTCACGGCATGCTGCGTAGCCAATGGTGCGGCAACACACTCGGCTCACTCTGGCAGCTCCAGCTGGTCGCCGCAGGCCCACAGGTACATGGTGCCATCCCTGCCCTGGGTGCCCAGCAGCTGCTGGCCGGCGGAGCGGAAGAGGCGCAGCGACAGGATGCCGCCCGTCAGCGGGTGCAGGCGGCGCATGGCGGCGGGGCGCAGGTCCTGGAGGTCCCACACCCGCACCTCGCCCAGGGAGTCCCTGTGGAGAGGAGAGAACGTAATGGCAGCTTGGTGGAATGCAAGCTAGGTAGGTTAGAGCTGCAAGCGCCATGGCAACGTGCAGATGCGCACAACGCTGAGCGGCGGCGCACCCCGACACAAGGAAGCGCTCGGCGGCATCAAAGTCGAGCGCCTGCACCTCGCCGGCGTGGCCCCGCAGCACGGCCTCCGGGCGGGGCACGTTGGGCGCCATCCAGCCGGCCGTGCGAGCAGCCAGGGGCGACGGTGGGGATGGTGCTGGCGGCTGGGCAGGCTTGTTTAGCAGGGGACGGGTTGCAATTGACCAGGTATGGCGCTGTGCGATTGGTGGTGCCAGCGATCGGCGCGCCGGGGCAGCCAGGGCGCCGGGCGCCGGTCGGCAGGCGCAGCAGGCGGCGCGGAGTGGCGGCAGCGCCGCATGAGGGCTCTGCGGGGCTTCCGCCGGGGTGCACGCAGCCGGCGGCTGTGCCCGGAACGTTAGCGACAATGGGCAACAGCGATGAGCAGCAGGAGCTGGCGGGCTCGGACGAGGAGGTGGAGCTGAGCGAGGTGAGGCCCTGGATCGCTTGCCGCCCTGCTCCAGCAATCTGCCCGGTATCAGGGCAGCGGGTGCGGCATCGCCCGGCAGCCCAGCCCTGGCGCCACTCCCCGGCACGCGCAGGAGGAGCTCTCCGAGGAGCGGGGCAGCAGCGCGGAGGAGGGCAGCGACGATGAGGAGGGCAGCGATGAGAGCGGCGACGAGGAGGAAGGCAGCGGCAGCGAGGACGAGTCGCCGACGGCGCGGCGCCGCCCGCGCAAGAAGCACCGCCCGTTTGTGGCGCCGCCGCCGCGCGAGATGCCGCAGCGCACCACCCGCGGCGCTCGCATGGGCAACGTGGTGGCAGACGAGGGGGACGAGGAGTTCTGGGTGAGCGGGAGGGGGCCGGTGCTGGCCGCATCGGGCAGCGGGAATCGCGTCGCCGCCAACCGACGCTGGCCTCGCAGCAGCAGCCACGCTGGCTTGCCCGTCTCACATGAACTTCTGCGTGCTTGAAGCTGCTGCATTGCCGCTCCATGCCCGACTGACAGAACCAAGAGTTTTTCAAGGAGGAGGAGAATGACGAGCGGTGGGTGGCTGACACCGCGCGAGAGTCAATTACCTGCTGCCTGCCGTGCCTGCAGGGTGTTTCTGCATTGTGGCTTCCTGCGGCTTCGCCGGTACACACTCTCGTTTGATGGCAGCTGCGACCAGCCATGTCGCATGCACTCCACCTTTGACTCCCTGCCTCCTTCACAAGTGCAGCTACGAGACGGAGAGCGAGCCCGAGGATCGCTTTGATGCCGATTTTAATGAGTCGGTGAGCAGCTGGTTTCCGTGTGGCAGCGACTGCCGGCGAGAGGCTGACAGAGGACACACAGTGTACCGTCCGCTCATTGCTGCTGATCTGCTGGCTGCTGCCACGTCCCACACCTTGCCTGCCACCCCACTGCCGCTGATGAGCCCTGCTTTGATTGCAGGAGGACGAGGAGGATGAGGAGGCGGAGGCAGCTGAGGCGGAGGCTGAAGCCAAGAGCCGGGAGGCCAAGAAGAAGGTGGGATGTGGGCCAGGCCTGCCTGTGGATCGGTTGAGGCATTCACTATCTGGCAGTCATCGCGAGGCGCATGCTGTGGCGTGTCTCAACCACAAAGCATCATCGCCGGCTGCTGCCTGCCCCCACAATGTGCAGGTCCTCAAGCCGCCTGGCTACAAGAAGCCGCCGCTGCCCAAGCCCAAGCCCAAGCCAACCGAGGTGCGTCCTCAGTGCTTGGCGGCTCAATCCCCCCTGCTGCTGCTGGCTCAGGGCCTTCTGGGGCAGCAGCGGCGGTTGCACTCCCCCTTGTGCTCCACCACATGAGCGCTGCTGCTGTGCTGTGCGGGCATTGTGCTGTGCTGACTGCAGGCAGCGATGCTGCACCAACTCTCTCACAACCCTCGGTGCCTCCCTCCGATGCCTGCGCACTGCAGAGCGGCGGCGCACCCGCTTCCAAGAAGAAGCGGGCCAGCGTGGGTCCTGAGGACTTTTTGGTGAGTTGCTGCAGCTGCCCGCGTTGTCCAAGCTGCGTCACCTGTTTGATTTGTCCTAGCTTGCCTGCTTGCGTGTAGCTGCAGCCCAGCACTGGCTTTGTTTGCCGGGGGTGTTGGGTTGAATGTGGGGCATGGCGCCGCCCTCGTGAGTGGTCAACATGGTTGTCTTGTCCTGTTCCGAGCATGGTGCTGCCATCTGCGCTGTGCACCTCGCTGCCTGTGCTGCATCCCAGCCGGACCCGCAGATGCATCACAACTGCCTGCCTGCCTGGCTCCTTCTTCGAAAATTACTAGAGAGTTTGTTTTACAAACTTTGCCTGTCTCCAGGTGGGGCGCCGCACTGTGCGGGACAGCACGCGGCAGAAGGTGGACGAGGGGGAGATGGAGCGGCGCCTGGCGGAGAAGGTGAGGGCAGGGGCGGTGTGGTTGCTGGTGCCAGCTCCCCAGCCCTCAGCAGCATGTTTCCGATCCCTTTACAAGCTGCCAACTCCATGGGTTGTGAACCCGCTGAGCACTGCCCTTCTGCCTCTTACTGCGATGTCCTGCTGCAGTACAAGCCCAAGCGCGCCCCCGCTCGCAGCAGCCACTACCGGCCGCTGACCCAAGCGGAGCTGCTGGCGGAAGCCGCCCGCACCGAAATTGAGAACACCAAGAGCTTGGAGGTGCGTTGAAGCTGTCTTTACTGAAGCAAGCGTTGAAAGTTCATGGGTGGTTCATCCTGGAGGAGCCGGCCCGCACCGACACCTGGAAACTGCAAGGGCTTTGAATGCGGGTGGCTGTGCAGTCAGGAGCCGTTGTGCAAGGTGTGCACATCAACCTGTAACGGTGGTGCATGCATGAGCAACTGGCATGGTGGCACGGCCCCTGACTGAGCTGCTGCGGCTCTCACATCCAATCGGCAGCTGCTGGTGATGATTGAGGAGGAGACGAAGAAGAAGGCGCAGGTGGGCGGCAGAGGAATGGTGCTTGGTAATGCAACCGCCTGCGCCCGCACCAGGGGCATTGGTCGCCACTGACCGCATGCCGGCTGTTCGGCTTTGCCGCACTCTCTCATTCACATTTGTCCCTCTCTCTCTGCCTGCCACCTAAAAATAGCTGCTGGCCTGCTTAACCCTTCCCACAGGTTCACAAGCGGCGGTACGCAGGGCCCATGGTGCGCTGGAAGTCGCGGCGCGTGGACGATGCAGAGATGGTGAGTGAGCTGCAGCAGCTTCAGAACGGCCAGTTTCAGCTGCGGTCTGAGCCTCGCTCGCATGCACATGTCACTGGTGTGCACATGATGAGAGCTTACCCTGGGCAGGTGACGCTGCACCACCCCGGCTGTCCCAACTTGCTGCCTGCTTCAACTCCCACTTGTCTCACCGCATCAGCTTGCCCTTGTCGCATCTGCCCTTCCACAGAGCACCCTAGAGATTCGCAACATGGCGATGCCAGATGAGATGCGGCCACGCAGTGCCCCCGCGCCGCCCGCCCAGGCGCTGTGCATCATCACCGGGCAGCCCGCCCGCTACCGTGACCCTGCCACTGGGCTGCCGTATGCTGGCGCGGAGGCGTTTAAGGAGCTCCGGCGGCGGAAGGAGGCGGGATTGCTGCCCCAAGTGGCGGCGGCAGCAGCAGCGCCGGCGGCAGCGGCAGTGGCACCCGCAGCAGCCGGCTTTGCGGCGGCAGCGGCAGCGCAGCAGCAGCAGCAGCAGCAGCAGGCAGTAGATGGCAGCAGCAGCGGGGGTATGAATCTGCGGCAGAGCAGCCGGCTCGCGGCGCAGCAGGGCATGGCGGATCAGCAGTATCTGCAGCCGCAGCAGCCGCTGTACCAGGCAGACCTGCTGCTGCAGCCGCAGCAGCTGTTTGCAGGCATAGACCAGCAGCAGCCAGCGGCAAGCCTGGCACACTTGTTTGCGCAGCAGCCTGTGTTTCCGCCTGCGGCGGCGGGTGCGGTGCTGCCGGGCGTGACGTAGCCCAGCATGTGGTTGTCACATGAACGATCATGTGAGGTGTTGCAAGTGACACGTTGAATCTGAACGAGAGTGTAAGCAAGAGAGAAGCGTAGTAGGGCTGGAGTTTGAGGCATCCGTTGATGGAACCGAAGAAGCCAGCAACTTATGGGCTGGCCGAGTGCAGAGTGAGTGCCAGAGGCAGGGCTGCGAGTCGGCTGAATGGCAGGAAAAAGGGTCTGCATGCGGGTGCTGCTCAGGCGGTGAGCACGGAGGGCGATACACAGGCAGTAGAAAGACAGGTACAGCAACGCAGGAGAGCAGTGGGAAAGAAGCAGGCATGAATGCACAAGATACAAGGCATGCGCGTGCCATCTGGCGTGAAAAAAAGGTTGGGCGGTGCAGTGCACAAAAAACTTGCATTAGAAAGAAGAGGAGCCACCCTGTGGGGGAAAGGTTGCAAAGCAAAAAAGGGCGGCTGTGCGCGAAGCTGCTCATGGGCTGCCACACACAACAGTTATGCAGGACTTTACTGGGTGGACTGACGGGCACAGGCTGGGCTTGGGTTAAAAAATATTATTAAGGAGAGCGGTCGCTGGTGGTCGGCAGGGCAAAACGGAGGGCCAGCTGCAGCGCATCAGGGTGGGGGTTGGTGCCTGCCTGCCACGCACCCCTCGGGTCTGCCACAGGCGGCAGATGCCGTCAAGCGAGCAGGACAGGCAGGCGGCTACCCTTGCGCGTGAGGGAGCGCCAGCGCCAGCTCCAGCGCCAGCGCCAGCACCAGCGCGTCTCGAGCTAGAGGGCATTTGCCGCTCAAAACTGCCACAGGCGGCAGTTGCCGTCGAAGGAGCAGGACAGGATGGTGTCCCCTTGGCAGGCCAGGCGCGTCACGCGGTCGCTGTGCGCCTCAAAGGAGTGCAGAACCTGTGGGGAGAGATTAGAAAGGTATGCGGTAGCTGAGGCCGGCTGCGTTGCCGGCTGCGTTGCCTCATTGCTGCATTTGGCGAGTGCCAGCCGCCCAGTGCAAGAACGAGGTGCATAGCAAGCGGGCCGTAAGGCAGGTGGCCTCACCTTCTGCTGCCGCCGGTCCAGGATGTGCATGTCTCCGTCTGCAGGCAGGGGACGCAACGTGCATGGAGCTGCGTGTCAGGATGCTGCGCCATTGGCTGCGGGCACGTGCGACGTGCAGGGCAGGTAGCCTCCACTGGCCATAGGACCCCCTCTACGAAAGACACCCTCCCAACTGTGCTCAGTTGAATCCCAACCGTTTCAGAAGAAGAAACAACTGGCGTGAGGCAGCCTGTCCTTACCAAAAGACCCTACCACCAGGTAGCGCCCATCGGTCCGCTCGCACAGTCCTCCCACGGGCACCACGTTGCTGTGACAGGTGTAGGATGAGGCGCAGCTCGAATGAGCCAGGGTACAGCGTGGCGTGAACACACTCTGATTTCAGCAGCAGCAGGGCTCGGGCGCACTGGCACGGACACAGCACAGGCGGTCCATGCAGCTGGCAGCACAACTCACGGCTCGCTTGTCACTCACTCTGGCGAGGAGGCGTCAATGTGTACGCAGCCCACTTGGCCGCCGCCGTCCCGGCTGTCCCACAGCCGCACGGTTCCATCCGTTGACCCGGTGGCCAAGTTGCCAAAGTCGCCTGCTTTGCGGGGCAACAGGGGTGAAGGGCAGAGCAGGCAGGTGTGGGCTGACATGGGATGAGCGGGACGCTCTCCTGCCGGCGAGCTTCTGCCGGAACGAGCGAGCCACCTGTGCAGCACCTGTCGTGCTGCCTGGCAGCAAGGCTCCAGCATTCACGCCACCCCCAAACCCGAAACTTGTCCGGCCGGAAACCCAGAGCACACACCCACCCTGCAGCGTGATGATGTGCCAGACCCATCCGTCGTGGCCCAGCAGGCGGCGGGTCAGCACTGCGCGCTCGGCATCCCACAGCTTGACCTGAAGGCAGGAGCGGAGGTAGGGCAGCCAGCAAGCAGCCATCAGAGCTGCACAGCCATCCTGCTGTGATCCTTTGGTGCTGTGCCCTCGGCAACTTCTAGCAGAGTGGACCCGCCCTCACAGGTGTGCATGCAGCGACAGCAGCTTGCAACCTCGCAGCTTGCGCACCCCACCTGGTTGTCGTTGCCCCCTGTGGCCAGCTGGCGGCAGTCAGATGCCAGAGTGATGCAGCACAGCGGTGGCAGGCCGGCCCCAGGCTCCCCCTGCTGCGGTGCATCCATGTAAGTGGCTGCCGCAGACAGCACTGGCACAGGGCCCTGGCCAGGGCCCACGCTGGCGGTGGCGCTGCCTGCAGGCGGCCGCTCCGCCTGCATGGGGAGAGATTTGAGATGCGGCACTTCAGGGCACTTGCAAGCAGCTTGGTGAGCAGTGACATGCTGCTTCAGTTTGCCATGACGTCTCGCAACGTTTCCTCTGCACCGCTGCTGCCCTGTCAAACAGCTAGCGCATGCTTGGGCTTTCATAAAGCTTTCATAAAGCCCAGCGCGATTGCGCAATACGAGCGCACCGGCACACGCCACAGCTTGGCGGTCCCGTCAAAGGACGCCGTCGCGATGCAGTCGGCCTGGCAGGATGCCAGGTCCACAGCCCCAGCGTGCCCGCGCAGCACCCAGTCGGTGCGCAGGCCGTAGCCGGCTGTGGCTGGCGGCAGCTGCTCGCGAGGCACCGCGCTGTACTTGAGGTTACTCGACTCGCGCAGCTGCAAGGGCAGCAGAGAGCAATGAGGCAGTGGAGTGAGGAGCATCGCGGCTGCAGTTTCGATGCAGCTTTGATGCAGCATCAATGCAGGTTTTGGTGCAGGCAGCTGCCCAAGCACAGTCCATGGCAGGTCGATTGCAAGCCGCCCAGCTCACCACCCAGTTGTAGAGGTCCGACATGCGGTCGCTCATCATCTGATGGGTCAGCTGACCATCCACCCCTCCCGCCGCCACCCGCGGCGCGCTGGCTTGCACCGGGGGGGGAGGGCTGCCTGAGCGCCGGCTGGCGGCACACCTGGCTGAGGAGGAGGGGCCGCCAGTGCCACTGCCCTGTCCCTTATGCTCCTCGCCCTGCTGTGCCTGCTGGACCTGCTCGGGGTGCTGCTGGACCTGCTGCGCCTGCTGCGGCTGCGCCTGCTGCGCCTGCTGCGCCTGCTGCGCCTGCTGCGCCTGCTGCTGCTGCTGCTGCGCCTGGGCCTGCGCCTGCTGCGCCGTCTGCCGCAGGCTCTGCAGCAGCTGCAGCGTGTCTGTGGAGTCCAAAGGATCACACTCCGACAGCGCTTCGATGCTCACGATGTTGGACTCCGAGCCAAAGCCGCACAGCACGACCTGCGGTGCACAGTCATTCAGGGCACAGCAGCGGCGCCGGTGAAGCACTACGCAGCGGGACAGGGTGCAGCGAATTAGGAATGCTGGCAATGTATCCAATGAAGCGAACCCACAACTATTTCCCCAAGCGTGCGCCTCAACAATGCAAGCGCAGCGCGGCTTGCCTGCATGGTGCCCGGCAGCTGCTGTATGTGGAAGATGCCCTTCAGGTTGGCCATGCAGTCAGGAGACAGCTGCCAGCCCAGCCGCCCCACACCCTCCCACTGCCCCCTGCCTGCAAACGTTGGGACGCATGGGACGGGTGTGGTGGTCAGTAGGAGCACACCAAACCATGTGCTGCGGCAGCAGCAGCACATGCCTCGGAGGCTGCTGCAGCACCAGCCCTGCAGGGCTGCACGCAGCAGCGCACCAGGGCCTCATCGTGTGAGCTAGGCGCGTTCCACGCTGCCCACCCATACCCCAAAGCACACGCTGGGGTGCAGCACAGCACAGCACAGCGCACCGATGTCCCACAGCGTGAGCTCAGCGCGCTCCTCGTTGCCCACCACCCCGCCCGACAGCGCTAGGCCGCTGGACTGGAAGGGTGGGCTCAGGAAAGCGGTGCTGAAGACGGGCCTGCAATAAATAGCGGGTGCGGAGGTTCAGGGAGGGTGCCGGCAGGGAGGCATGGGCGGAGGCAGGCGGCGGGACATGGCACAACCCTACGGATGTGGTAAGCCTGGGACGCTGCCTCATTGCAGGCTCAGCCGCAAATGCAAGTCAAGGCGGCAGCACAGCAGCGAGCGGCAGCGCACCCGGTGTGCGAGCGCAACGTCTCAACAGGTGCTGCCAACTGGCCCTGCTTCCAGTTGCTGTCGTGCTGCAGGCGGCTACGGTAGGCGCCCCGCCAGTCCCAGCCGCCGCCCGCCAGCAATGCTTGCTGCGCTGAGAAGTAAGGTGGGTAGTCGCGGCGGAACACATCGCTGCAGGTGGTGGGGAGTTGGAGGGTAGATGCACGATTTGCCCGCGAGCACGGGGAATGTGTCCCAAACGGTGCAGCCGTCCAGCCAGCCACACGACTGCAAAGTGTGGCCCCCGCCTGCCCGCCTGCTCACCGCCACAGGCTCTGGTTCTCGCCGGCCAGCCTTTTGAAGCGGTGGGAGCACTGGGTGACGGCGCAGAGGGAGGGCGCGGGCAGGCTGCCCAGCACTTGGCCCAGCAGGCCGTCGTCCAGGCTTTGGAGGGACATGCGCTGCTCCGTCACAGCAGCCCGCGGCCGCCGGCTGCCTCCAATGCAACGTGTGTGTGCTGTGCACAGTGCTGCAGATGGGGGAGGAGCAGGCGTGGTGTGGGGGGAGTGACGCAGGGTGAGGGGCAGGTAGCACCCAGGTACCAGGCGGCGGCGAAGCCCACGGTGGGCTGCGGCACAGGGTATGCTCACAGAGGGCCGTGTCGCTCAGCTTGCACGGCTCCCGCTGCTCGTTATGGGGCGCGAGCAAGCGCTGGACAGGCTCGGAGGCTGCTCAGGGCAGGGGTTGCCGGCACTCGCCTTGGCAGGCTCTCGTGCGCCCCTCCGCTACCGCCAAGCAGTTCGTGCTCGTCAGGACTGTTCCGACCAGCGTGTCCGCTCTCGCAGCGGGCCACTCCTGGGGTCGTCATAAATGCAGGAGTGGGGTGCTTGACAACCGCTGCAAGCATATCCATTTGATTGCACACACGCGATCAAGCACGATGCGGGCCTGCGGATCGGTCGCCCTGGGCGCCCGCTGGCACGGCGCCTGCCTGGCCCCCTGGCGCTTGCTGGCTGCCTCTCGTACTATGAGCCACAGGTTGCGACGTTCAGCGACAGTCTGTACATGCGGCGCAGCGGCCGGAGGCCCTGGCACCACCGCCGCCGCCGCTGCCACCGCCGCCGCCAGCCGCAGGCCGCAGACCGGCCAGCTGCTTGAGTTGACCTGCACAGACCTTGCGTTTGGTGGCGAGGTGAGCTGCAGCGCTTGACACGGAACAGGCACAGGGGATGCACGTTCGGTAGGGCGCAAGCGCCGGCAGCAAGAACCTGACATGCAGGTTTGCCACACGAGGCGGCTCCCTCCAGGCTTCACCAGCTGATCAGGCTTGTCGCTCCGGGTCACCCTGCACCCCCTTCCTGCAGGGCATCTGCCGCCACGGTGCTGACGGCTTTGTGGTGTTTGTGGACCGGGCGCTGCCAGGGGAGCGCCTGACGGCCCGAGTGCTGCAGAGCAAGAAGAGCTTCGCACGCGCCGCCAAGCTGGCCACGCTGGCGCCGCACGACCACGCCTGCGAGCCTCCATGCCAGGTGGGGCGGCTGCATCGTTTCTCGTATTCGTGGCTTGCAGGGCAGTCGCTTGTCTGGGTCCTGCAGCTGTGCCTGGCCACAGGCATGCGGCTGGCTTGTTTTGCTGCCAACCACCATGCCTCCGTACCTTGCCCTGCTCCTGCAGCACTTTGGGCCGTGCGGCGGCTGCTCCCTGCAGAGCCTGAGGTACGATGCGCAGCTGGCCGCCAAGCAGCGCCAGGTGGCAGACCTGCTGCGCCGCACAGCAGGGCTGCCTGATGCTGAGGCAGCGGCGGCACTGCGCCCGATTGTGGGCTGCCCAGAGGTGCGGCAGTATGCCTACCGCAACAAGATGGAGTTCAGCTTCAGCCGAGAGGAGTGGGCGCCTGGCGCAGCTGCAGACCTGAGCAGTAGCAGCAGCAGCGGTGGCGGCAGCGACGGCAACAGCGGCAGCAGCAGCTTCAGTGCGGGCAGCAGCGCTCCCTGGGGCGGCGGTAAAAGGCAGGGCAGAGCGGCTGTGGCACCTGCAGCAGGGGCTGGGCATAGCAGCAGTCGCAGCGGCGGCACTGGAGGCTTTGCGCTTGGGCTGCACAAGCCGGGCAGCGACAGTGCAGTGCTGCCCATCGCGGCGTGCCACCTGCAGCCGGAGCCAGCCAACCAGCTGCTGCGGCGCATTGAGCGGCTGTGCCGGGAGCTGCGGCTGCAAGCGTACGACCCTGCCAGCGGCAGTGGTCTGCTGCAGCATGTGGTGATCCGGCGAGCTGCAGGCAGTGTGCGCGGCGGCACACGTGGCAACACTGCCAGCCCTGCTGGTGAAGAGTACTTGGTCAACCTAGTGACAGCTGCAGATGGGCGGCGGCAGCTTGCCCCATTGGCCGCTGCGCTGATGAGCCTTGATCTTGGAGCGGCTCTGCAGCCAGTGGCAGCAGGGACAGCGGCAGGCAGCAACAGCTCGACTGCAGCGGCAGGGGCAGCGGGCACCTCTGCTGTGGCGGCCTCACCCAGCTGCTCCCTGCCGCCTCGGCTGGTAGGTGTCGTCAATTCTGTGTCCCAGCGCGGACGGCCAGCGGGGGAACGACGGCTGTCAGCAGAGCATGTGCTGGCAGGGAGGGGCCACCTGGTGGAGCGGTTGGCGGGGCTGGAGCTGGAAGTATCCGTAAACAGCTTCTTTCAAGTGGGTTGAATGGCGGCTTTGTTTCTCGAGTTGTACGAGGGCCAAACTGGTGGCAGCCTGCTGTCCACACACTTGCCACTAAATGCCGCTTGAGTTGTGCTACATGTCTGGGGTGTCACCCACCCAAAGTCTGCTGGTGGAGATGCAGCCTGCACCACAGCGCCGCCCTGCACCTGCCGGCCCACTGCAGACCAACACCCCGCAAGCAGAGGTGCTCTACCGGCTGGTGGCAGAGGCAGCGGAGCTGCGCCCCACGGATGTCCTGCTGGACCTGTACTGCGGCACCGGCAGCATCGGATTGTCCATGGCAAAGGATTGCGCTCAGGTGGGCCGCCGCCGCGCTTGCCTGGGGGCATGGGTGCTGTTCGCTGGGGGGCATGGGTGCTGTTCAGCCACGTGGCAGCAGCTTGCTCCTGACTGGGAAGCATGTGCCTGTTGCTCGCGCCAACGTCAAGAACGTGGGTGCCTTGCAATCAGGCATCCTTGGGCATGCAGTAGTCAGGTTGGCTGTGCCAGGTAGGGTGTCCAGCAAGTTGGCTCCTTGCTGCATCCACACGTCTTGCATCCGCTCTCTCACACAGGTGCACGGGGTGGAGATCAACCCGGCTGCTGTCCGTGATGCGGAGCGGAACGCGCTGCGCAACGGCATCCGCAACGCCTCATTCCTGCAGGTGGGGTGCGGCGTCTAAGCAGGGTGG
>VIYQ01000828.1:0-32054 GCA_009928355.1 Chlorella sp. CH2018
AGCCATCCACTGCATTGCCGGAGCTGCGATCTCGCTGTTGAGGAGCGTGGCAGGCGGTGCAGGGGGTGCCGGCGTCGGCACCATCCGCAGCTGCGCTGCAGGGGCCCTGGGCAGCCCGCCCTGCTGCTGTGTGGCCAGCAGTGCAGGGCAGGCGGGTGCAGCAGAGTGCAGCGGTCCGACAGCGCACCGCAACCGCCCCACCACCCGCCGCCGCTGGGAGGCAGCTGGACAGCGGCACCGACGCGCCGACGCCGCCCACCTGTGCTAGCCAGCGGCGCAGGACACTACCATGGGCGTCAACGCGCTGTGGTGCGTGGCCATCGTGCCGGGGCTGCCCATGCACATCAGCTTGCGCTTGCATGCCCAGCAGCCCCTGCTGCCCGCCCTGCTGCTGCACTGTTGCGTTTCTGCCAACCCCACCTGCCGAACCCATGCCAGCCTCCCCGCCGCTCCCTCCCATGCTCACTTGTGCCGCAGGCAGCTGCTGCGGGCAGAGGGCCTTGTGGAGCACTATGTTGGGGCTGCCCCCGCGGACCATGCTGCCATCATTGAAGCGGTGGACGGGGCGGCCATCGCAGTCGATCTGTCCACCTGGCTGATGCAGGTGTGGGCCTGATGCACTGCCGCGTGCCGAATGGTGGCATCGCCTGCATCAGCCCACACCAGCCTGCGAAGCCAATTTGCAAGCCCGCCCCGCGTGATCACGCATGCCCACTCACGCTCACTCACACTCAACCACACATACCCGCGAACCCCCGTGGCAGGCGGACCAGCAGCAGGCGCTGCTGCCGCACTTCTCAAAGCAGGAGCGGTGCATGAAGGTGGCCTTTGAGCGGGTGAGGCGTCTTTGGCATGCTTGTCATGCTTGTGTGGAGCGGGTGCGCCTGCCCCGCCATGTGTTTTGTGCGCCTGCCCTGCCATATGTTTTGTGCGCCTCGCGTGTGAACCCTGCTGGCGCAGCGAGGCCTGGGCAAGGGGACATGCGTGTGAGGGGCGTGCTGGTGCATGCCGCTGCTTGCTCGCCTGCCCCCCTGAAGCACCCGGGGTCGCGGTCGGCGGCAGGCTCACCCTCCCCTCAAAACCGCCCCGCCCCTGCCTGCCCCGCAGGCTCTGCAGTGGCTGCGCCACGGCTGCCTGCCAGTCATTGTGGTTGAGGGGGAGGCGCCCGAGGAGAAGCGGGCGGAGCAGCAGGTGGGGGCCTGCCTTGCGATGTGTTTCGTGGTTCGGTGACCTGCAGAGGTGGCTGTTGGTATGCTCTTGTTGGGATCCCAGCCGCTCTTGCGATGGGCCAGCGCTAAGCACGCCCAGTCTCAGCTCACCTCCCCGTGGTCTCCGCACTGCTGCAGCGCCGCTTTGCGAGCCGCACCGGCTATGCCGGCGGCGGCTCGCAGCGTGGCAACAGTCAGTTCCAGCGGCTGGGGCGCACCGTGGGGGGGCTGCTGGAGCAGCTGGTGAGCCGAAAAGCAAGATCAAGTGAACAGTATAACGTTTGCTTTGCTGTGTTTGGCTGTTGTGTCGAGGCGCAGCTGGTGAGCTGATGTGTGCAGCAGAGGCCACTGGCCCTCCTCATAGCAACAGCACGTGCAGGCCGCAGTGTGCTGCAGCGGCGTCGCGGCGCACATGGTCGCTGCCTCCCACTCATGCCTTCCAACACTCCCCAATGCCTGTTCCCAGGGGCTGCCCGTGTTCTACGCCCCCGGCGAGGCCGAGGCTGTGTGCGCCGCGCTGTCCCGCGCCGGCTGCGTGGACGGCTGCGGCTCCAACGACTCCGACTGCTTGCTGTATGGGGCAGAGGCGGTGTACCACACTTTAAAGCTGTCGGTGAGTGTGGAGCGAGGGCAAATTGTGGTGTTTGCAACGGGCGCAAGATTCTGTGATGGCCTGCTGTACGGGGCAGTGGCTGTGCACTGCACCCTGAAGCTGTCGGTGAGTGTGGACACCTTGCAGCGGCTGCGCGGGGCCCAAGCAAGTCAGATGGCATGTTGTATGGGCAGTGGCTGTGTGCCACGCCCTGCAACTGCTGGTAAAGGGCTGTTTGCGGTGGCGAGGCTGCCCCAGCGGAATCGTACTTGACCTTACTATTTACTCCACTAGAGCGTGCATGGGGCGGGCAGGAAGGAGAGCGCCTTGCCTTGGGCCCTTGCCCTTCGGAATGGCTTGTTTCTGCCGTCATCTGCCCGCAGACAGCTCAGCCGAGGGAGTGTGAGATGAAGCGCGTGCACCTGTCGTCCATCCGGCGGCGGCTGGGGCTGCAGAGCGGCGGGGCGCGCGCGCTGGGCGTGCTGGGCATGCTGAGTGGCTCGGGTGCGTGCTGGGCATGCTAGGGGTTGCCTCCGCCGTGCTGGGGCAAGGCGCGTGGCTGCAGGTTTGCTGTAGCCAGCATCCGTGCTGCTCACCTGCCAAGCAATACCATGTGCCGGCATGCGTTGTTACGAGTTAGTCATTCACGTATTGTGTCTGCAGACTACGACCTAGATGGAGCAGCAGGAGTGGGCTCCGCCGGCGGCCTGGCGCTGGCCCGCCACCTGCTGCAGGCACGCGCGTTGGCTTCCAGTTGCAGTGCGGCAGGGCAGGGTGGCTGTCAAGGACCGGAACCGCAGGCCTGCATGCTGGCCAACTTGCGTGTTCCCGTAGCCGGTTTTGTCAGCTATGCGAAGCATGTATCCACGTCCCCTCGGTGCAGGGCGATACCGACGACGCCGGCGTGTTGGAGCGCCTGGCTGAAGCCGTGCAGGTGCGCTCAGGGCGCAGAGGGTGCCGCTGCGGGCTGGGCCGCCTGCAGCAAATGTTGCGAGGCTCGAGATCCCTGCCCCTTGCCAGCTGTGCACTGCGCTTTCAGTCTGCACCTCCAAAGCCTGGACACAGAAGCACTGATCCCTGCTGTGACGGCATCATTTGGACTTGCCACCCCTGCGCCCGCTGCCCCTCCTCTGCTGCAGCAACCCACCAACCAATACCTGCTGGACCTCAAGCACTGCACCGGCTGGTGAGCACTTTTTTCCCTGCTGCTGCTTGAGCGCAGCTGCTGTTCCAGTTGGGATGTGCTGCGCACGTGCTGCGTGCTGCGGGCGCACAGGAGTTGCAGCCTGCCACTTAACGGACAGACTGCACAACCCTCCTGTTTGCCCGCCTGCTCCCATCCGCCAGCCAAGCGTGCGGGCATGAGGGCGGCAGGGCTGGCAAGATCAAGCGGCACAGCAGCCGCAACCTGTGCCACTGCTGCCCCCCTACTGAGGTGCGGGCAGCGAGCACAAAAAGCTCGTGTGCTGGGAGTTGGGCGCACAGGGAGTTGCCGGGCTGTGCCCTGCGCAGCTGCAGACAGGGTGGCAGGGCGGGCATCCACACATCAGCTGGGAGCATGGACACGCTAGGTTGTGCTGCAGCTAGCCCCTCCAACCCCATTTAGCAGCATCGCCCCGCCCCTCGTGAATCAATCGCAGAGCGGCCACTGCCGCGACTTTGCCTTTGAGCGATGCATGTGCGCCTTCCATCGGCTGGAAACTGAGCGGCGGGTGCGTGCCTGCTGCGCCTGCAGGCGTGTGTGCAGGCTTGTGTGCAGGCGTGTGTGCACGCTTGGAGCAGCCTGGCACGGCATGCGGCGGTGCCGCATTGTCAGCTGGGCTTGCATGTCATTAGCCGGCCTAGCATGCATGCCACTGTGTGTTGTGTCGGGGGCGTGCTGCCCCAAGCGGACATGTGCCAGCTTATCTGGAATTCTGTTTGTGACAAATGCCCAGTGCAGGCGGAGCGCATCCTGGAGCGCGTGCGCAAGTCGCCCACGTTTCTGGAGGAGGCACAGGTCTGTCCGATGGTTTATCCAGGGCCAATACCAAGGTTTTGGCTTTCACACAGCTGCAGGGCGGCTTTGGTCTACACCCTGCAGCCGCCTGCATCAATGCACCCTTGCCCCGCTCGTGCTGCAGGCGGCCATTGCTGTGTTTGAGCGGCAGGGGGTGGAGGCGGATGCCTACGTCAAGCGCCGGCTGGGCGAGCTGGGCGGACGCACCGGCGAGCGCCTGTGCTGGTGCGTGCTGTGCCTGCTGTGGTCTGCCTGCGATGCGGGTTGCCGGTGCAAGCATTGGTGCGACTGCACGTATTGCTGCCACGCATCAGCCGGCACTCCCTGTCCCCCTGCTGATGCCGCCCCGCCCTTGTTTCCATTCTTCCCTCTCGGCATGCCTCCCTGTCCCGCATCCGTTGGTCTCTGCGCAGGCTGCGGCGGCCCAGCGTGCAGGGCGTGTTTGACGTGCTCGACTCCAAGCGCCGCCAGCTGCAATGGAGCCTGGCGGGTGGGTGGCCTGCGGCACACCAATGCACAGGCGCCTCTGCTCGATTTGACCCATGCAACCCCCTTGCCCTCTGCTCGGCTGATGGACGCATTGGAGGCAGTCTCCTCCATTCATTGTCCTCCTTCCATTGCGGCGGGCGCTCCAGGCTGCCGCCAGCGCCGCTGTGCTCACCGCCCGCTGCTTTCTCGCTCTTGGTTCGCGTCTGCCGCAATGCAGACGTGCGCTCCAAGCTGCTGCCGGTGCTGCTGGAGTGGGACCTGCTGCAGCAGGGGCGGCAGGCGGCAGGAGAGGACGCTAGCCAGGTGCGGAGCGGCGGGCCATGCGGCTGTGCTGCAGCAGGGCCATTGGGAGGCGGTGGCGGCAGGCGCTGTGGCGGTGGGTGTGAGCCGGGCATGCCTCCGGCCCGCCCAACTCCTAACCCCATCCGCTGTGTGCTAGATGCAATGGCATCACTGCTCTGCACTGTTTCCATGATTTTCTGCCCTGCAATATGATTGCAGGCTGAGTTCCGGGCTGCCGAGATCCAAAAGGTGCACGGCCTGAAGGGCAAGCTCGAGCCGCTCACAGGTGGGGCGGGGCTGCAGGGTTGCAGACGGGCAGGGGTGGGCAAGGGTGCACCAGGATGTGCACCGGCGTGCGCTGCTCTGTCGCTGCACTGAACTGGCAGGTACGCGCTGGCCTGGCATGGCAGGGCATGAGGGACATGGCGCTGCGGGTGTGTGAATCAAGCCTCCCTCCTGTTAAAGACCCTAACAGTTGTTGTAATCGAATGATCCGATCTGTAGCCCAAAGCAAAGCTGAACCATCGCCCACCAATCCCCTGCTCCCCTCCCGCCCGCAGCCGCGCACTGGCGCTACGTGGTGCGCTGGGAGCGTCTGAACCACGATCTGGAGCCTCTTGGCCTGCTGGAAGTTCGGGCCAAGAAGCCTCGTGGCAAGGCGGCGGCGGCAGCGGCAGCGGCAGAGGGAGCAGACGAAGGCCATGAGGGCGGGGTGCTGCTCAGCCAGGCAGCGGGCGGTGGCGGGGTGGATGAGGAGGCACCTGTTGAGACACTGACGGTGAGATGCTTGCTGTCCGACTTCTGATTGATGGCATGCCTGCAGTGCTTGCTGGGCGGCCTCCGTTTGCTGGCAAAGCCCAGGGGCGGCATGTGCTGCGTCTGCTGCCCCTTGGGGCTCGACACCCTGGCTGCCAGCGCTTATGCAATCCCCATGTGCTGCGGCCCTCCCTCACCTCCTGCCTCTCTCGCCCCACCGCCAATTCCATCAGCCTCGCGACTTTGATGCCCGGTGGATGAAGGAGCAGCCGGCAGAGCACCGTGCTGTGCGCATCTCTGCGGTGCACGCTCTGCTGCCTGCGCTTGAAGAGAGCTACCAGCGGCGCCTGGCGGGCGGCGCTCCAGGCAGCGCCGGCAAGAAGAGGGGCAGCAAGGCAACCAGCAAGGCAGCAGCAGGTGGCAGTGGCGGCGGAGCCGGGCGGGCGGGCACCAAGGCGGCTGCCGCCGCTGCGGGCGGTGCAGCAGCGGCTGCAGCAGCCACGCAGACAGAGGGCAGCCTGCGCTCAAGCAAGGCGCTGCAGGAGCTCCAGTCTCTCCTGGATGAAGAGGCCGGCATCCAGTTGCAGGCACATCAGGCGCAGCGGCTGCAGCAGCCTGCTGCCCCGGCAGCCAGCCGAGCAGATGGAGACATCACCCGCTATATGCCGCAGCGCAGGGCAGCAGGTGAAGCGCCGCCACCAGCACAGCAGCCAGTTGCAGCAGCAATGGCAGCGGCGGCGGCAGCGCCTCTCAAGCGCAAGCCATTGGGTGCGGCGGCGGCGGCAGCGGCGGGCGGAAAGGGTTACGGCCTGGCTGGCGATGGCAATGGCGCAGCGAGCAGCACGGTGCGGCAGGCCTTGGCACGGCAGAAGGCTGATGTGCACCTGCCGGGCTCTGCAGCAGAGGTGCAGTCTTTGCTGGGCCGGGTGATGGGCTCGCCGGCTCAGCGGCGACCACAGCAGGCACAGCAGCAGCAGACGGCGCAGCGTCAGAAGGCGCAGCACCCGCCGCCACAGCAGCAGGTCTCGCCCCAGAAGCGGCAGCGCAGCCCACCCGCAGCTGTGGCAGCCGGCGACAGCCCTGTCGGCTCGCCTGGCTTTGAGATTGTGCTGAGCTCCCCTGAATCACCTGGGCAGCGGCAGCAACGGGGCGGCAGCGGGCTTTTGCTCAGAGAGCAGAGCGCCAGCCCGCCGCCGCTGTCGCAGCGCATGCTGCAGGCGGCGCAGCGGCTCCAGCAGGCGGCTGTCGCTGACTTGGACCGGCAGCAGCGGCAAGGCGCAGCAGGGGCAGTGCCCGGCGGGGAGCAGACAGAACAGCTGCAGCAGCCGCAGGCGGGGGCAGTCAGACGCCTCAGTGGCGCCAGCCGCGGCCCCATGCGTGGCGCCGGCAGCAGCTCGCAGGCTCGTTGGACCAGCAATGGCACTGCAGGGCTGCTGCCAGCAGCTGCAGCAGCAGGCGTAGGGGCCCAGGCGGCAGCTGCAGCCACCGACGAGGTGGTGGATCTCACTGTTCTTGACACTCCTGCTCGCGCCGCTGCCCCATCACCCGCTGACTTGCCTGGGGGGCAGGTGCAGCAGCAGCAGCAAGCGAGCAGGCCAGCACCTATGGCGCTGGTCGGCAGCCCCCCCATTGACCTGACATTTGACTCGGATTAACGGCGATTGCCTCCCCCTGCGCTGCTACTGCATCTTGTCTGCGTGTTACACTGCAACAATCGCGCAGCGGTGGGCCGGATTGAAGGCTAAAGGATTCGTTGGTGCAAGGCGCGGCGCGGGCAGCGGGCAGGGCAAGCAATGCGCCTGTCGCTGCTGCTGCTGCGTGCCGCTGGCAAGCTGTAGGGTGGGGCGGTGTATGAGGGTAGCAGAACTGCGGATGGGGCTGGCGGGGGTGAAATCAAATGATGGATAGCTGCTGCTCGTGCCGGGGCTGCTGGGAGGCAGCTAATGTTGTAAACGTGCCTCACAAGCGCGCCACAGCACGTGACATCAAGCTGGGGTGGGGGCGAGGCTGCCGCCTCCATGCTGCATGCCACAAGAGCGCCGCACGGCGGGCGGCGGCACTGCAGCTTGCGGCCGTGCCGCGCTGGGCGGCGGCAGGCCCGGTTTGGAGGAGCCGCTTCACATTCACTCAGTGAGCACGCCCAGGATCTCATCGTCGCGGTAAATGTGGTACCTGCCGTGAAGGCAGGGGAGAACAAGGGTGAGCAGGCCAGGGACAGTGAAGGCAGGCCAGCGACAGTGAGGGCAGGCCAGCGACATAGCACTAGCGCCCCTGCTGCGCAAGCGAGCTGGCGGTGGCTCGCGGCAGCAACAACGGTTCCCCACACACTGCAGCCCTGCAGTGCCTCCCCCACACACTCACTCCTTGTCCTCCAGCTTGACGGTGGTGCCGCCGTAGTCGGGCAGCAGCACCTTGTCTCCCTCCTTAACGCCCATGGGCACCACATCGCCTGCGGGCAGAGGAGGAGGGTCAGGATGCACTCGCACGGGGTGCTGACCGGCGGGCAGTGGCCAGCTCAGGGGCAGCAGGCATGCACAGCTCCGGCTCAACCCTGCCGGCCCGGCCCCGGCCATGCAAGTCCTGATGTGGTTATGAACAAGCAGCGCGCTGCCCTGCTGTTGCCGCGCTCACCGTTGGCGTTTCTCCGGCCAGGGCCCACCGCCACCACGGTCGCGCTGTTGATCTTCTGCACCGCGCTCTCAGGCAGCAGCACGCCGCCCACCGACTTGGCGGGGGGAGCAATCTTCTCCACCAGCACACGATCCTGAGGGACAGGGGAATGAGGCGGGGTGCAAGGGAGGGCTGGCGTCAACGGCCCGGGCAGGCGGAGCGGCGGCAGGCGGCAGGCAGCGGCGGCATCCTCTGTTGGCGCGCAGGGACGGCGCAGGGACTGCTGCACAGCCCAGATCTGTATACAGTGCCCCAGAGCAGCGGCAGGGGAGGGGGCGGCGGGGTCGGCCGAGGCTCCAGAAGGCCGGGGCGACCGCACACCCCAGCGCGGGTGCGCCCCCTGCAGACCATCAATCGGAGCCCGCCGCAACGCCCCAGCCCACCATCAGGGGGATCAGCCGCTTCAGTGCCGACATGGCGCCACCAACTTCCTGGACCCGAGCGCGGCGAGGCTGGCACTCAGCTGGGCGAGTGGGCAGGGCGGGTGCAACCGGTGGCAGCAGCCGGGCCGCAATTCAGCCACTGCCTGGCGCCGTCTCGGCCTGCTGTCGTGCTGCGGGCCGCAATGAGGGGCGGCTGGGGCGCCAATCGGGCCCCGCGTCCCATTGATCGCGCTGGCCAAGCCAATTGACCGCGATCTGGCATCCGCGCCCCCTTGCCAGCCCCACCAGGCGGCCGGCCCGTCCGCTCGCACTTGAACGGGGCGCGGCTCTCCTGCTTCCCTGGGCAGATCCAAGGAGTGTGCAGCAGGCAGTGGGCGCCGCCGAGCCGCCAGCACCAGCGCCCCAAGCCCTCAGCCGCAAGCCTTGCGTGTGCGTGCCGAGAGCCCGTCGGGCACCATGCCCAGCCCCAAGAGCGCCAAGGGCGAGCACCAAGGGGTGCGCCTGCAGCGCAAGAGCAGCAGCCTGCGGCGGCGCGGTCGCAGCGGCGGCGGCAGCGGCGACCCCGCCGCCTGGGCGGCGGCGGCCGAGGGCGGGCCCCTGCTGTTGGACCAGGTGCGCGGGCGTGTGATGGGAGCGCATTGGACAGCTGCCGCGCATCGCCCCGGGTGTGTCGAGATTCATTTGCCTGAACACCACGCGAGCTGCACCGGTTGCCCTGCGGCCCAGCACCCCACATGCCGCCGCCGTTGTGTGCCTGGTTCTGCGCCTGCCGCCTCTGCCACTAGCAAGGCGGCAACCCTGCCGCCCATCGCTGCCCCGCCCCAGCTGCAACTGCTGTTCCATGCCACCGCGCCCGCTGCTACCACCGCTCCCGCCGCAGCCGCCCGAGGCGCGCTACCGCTCCTTCCGCGTCCGCTTTGTGTCGTCCATCGTCCTCATCGTGTCCTTCCTCACCCTCATCTGGGCGGGCCACGTGCCGCTCATGTTCATGGTGCTGGGCATCCAGGTGTGTGCCGTCGGATTGTGGCAACACTTTGATTGAGCAGGCGGTGCTGTTGCTGCTGTTGTTGGTCGGTTGGTGGTGGCTGCCGTTGTTGTTGATGGACAGGCTGTGCTGTCGCTGCCGTTATTGCTGTGCCCACCTGCTGCTCTTGCTGCTGAGCGCTAGCCAACGCTACCAAAGTGTTGCTCACAGCTGCTCCAAGCCGCCGATCAATGTTCGGCGCTCGGAAGGCACCTGACCTTCTGTCTGCAGTTCCCAGAGCTTGCCCCACACGCCTCTCATCTTGTTTTGTTCTCTCTTCCCCACAGACGCTGATGGTCAAGGAGCTGTTCACGCTGGCGCGGCACGCGCAGGCGGAGCGCAAGCTGCCCGGCTTCCGCGCGCAGCAGTGGTACTTCTTCATGGTCGCAGCCTTCTGGGTCTACATCAGGTGCGCCCTGCTGGCCTGGCCACATCATTGATTGATGACAGCACTGCTGCAGCAGTGGTACTTCTGCATGTTCGCCGTCGGCTGGCTCTGCATCAGGCGCTTGCTTGCGAGGCTCCTGACTTGCGCTTTTTTGTTGCAAGGTGCCGCCGGGCAGTGGCGCGCAGTTGGCTGCATTCACGGCTGCGGCTTGCTGCCATCATTCGAAACTCACTGCCCTGCTGAATGAGAAGCAGCCTTGATTGGTGTGCAGCTCACCCGGTCGGCTGGCGCCGCTGCTGCGCAGCGGGCTGCTGATTTTGGTTGGCTATGAAGTGCTGCACCATGCGCCCCACAACAACCACCGCAGGTTCATTAAGAACAACCTGATTGTGGAGATCACCAGCTCCGCGCGCCTGGCGCGCATGTTTGGCTGGCTGCTCAAGCGCCACACCATGCTCTCCTTCTACCTCTACACCGCTGGCTTTGTCAGGTGCGCGCTGCGATGTGCATCACGCTAAGGTTGTCGCTGTTCTATCTGTCAACTTTTCCGGTGCTCTGTTACGCCACCGCCGGCTTTATGAGGCGGAGCTGCCGGGGCTGCCGACGGCATGCATGAAGCCGCCGCTGCTGCTGGCAAAGCTGGCAGATAAGGGGCCAGCGGCAGCATTCTTGCACTGGCGCTCGTGCGCTGAGCTTGCACACATGCATGGAGTTGCCCCTCTCTCTGCGCAACGACAGCTGCCCTGCCCTCCCCGCGCCGCGCCCCGCAGCTTTGTGCTGACGCTGAAGAAGGGGCGATACACGTACCAGTTTGGGCAGTACGCCTGGACCCACATGATCCTGCTGGTGAGGCCGAGGGATGGGGGCAGTATCGGTGAAGGCGGTAGCAGTTTGGGCTGTACGCCTAGCATCCACAGCGCATTGCCCTACCTTCCCGCACGGTTCGCTATCTTCCCTCCTTGCTTTTTTTGCGCGGGTGGCGTTCCTGCCCTCCTCCCTCTACGTCTTTTGAAAGTCTCACGCATGTTCTGGCACCCATTGTGTTTTCCATTTTGTTGTTTGCGCAGGTGGTCTTCCTGCCCTCCTCCCTCTACGTCTCCCTGCTGTTTGAGGGAATCATCTGGTTCCTGCTGCCCACCGCCCTGGTCATCGTCAACGACATCATGGCCTACCTGGCGGGTGCGCAGTGGTTGTGCCGCTTGGAGCTTCGTGCTGGAATAGCAGCAACGCCGTGGTGAAGTTTGCAACCAGGCACCCACCACCTGCCGTAACCTGCAGGTGTTTTCTCCCCCCAAATCCCGCTCACCGCTCTCTTTCTTTCTTGCTGGAGCACAGGCTGCCCTCCTCACAAGCCCGTCCGCTGTGCCCCCGCTGCGCAGGCTTCTTCTTTGGCCGCACGCCGCTCATCAAGCTGTCGCCCAAGAAGACATGGGAGGGCTTCCTGGGGGGATGCGTGGGCACAGGTGCGCTGCAGCCCTGCCGCGCCTGCAGCTGCCACACGCAGGTGCTTGACGCGCAGTGCTGCTGCGACGTGCTGCCCGGAAGGGAAGCAGAGCTGTGTTGAGCAGCAGCCGGCTGGCTTCCCCTCACGCGCCTGCTGTGGTTGTCATGCCACCCCATGCCGCCCGCAGTGGTGGCTGCCTGGTACGGCGCCTGGCTCATGTCGCAGTTCAAGTGGTTCACTTGCCCCCGCACGGTGCGCTCTTTCATCCATACATTCGCTCGCATGCCTGACAGTCCATGGCTGCATACTGCAGCCAGCCCTGAGCTCGTCGCAGTCTCATCTTCCACCCACCTGTTTCTTGTTGCGCCACCCTCCCTCCTTGCAACCAGCGCCTGCCCATCTGGCAGCCCATGCCCTGCATACTGCCAGCCAGCCAGGCCCAGAACTCATCATGAAAACTCACGCCCTGCCTCTCTCTCCCTCCCTCCTTGCGCACAGGACCTGTCCATCTGGCAGCCCATGCCCTGCGATGAGGTGCCCGACATCTACCGGCCCCACACCTTCCGCCTGTCAGACGCACTAGTGAGTGGAATTGGAATGAGTGGGTTCTTTGTTCCTGCTTTTTTTTCTCTGATTTGACTGGGGGTGACGCACTGGTGAGTGGGGATACGGGGGTGTTCCCTTCCTTTGAGCAGCGATGAACCCAGAGGGGTTGCATGCGCGCTTGTGTGGGCAGGTGTTGTGGTGAATCAGCGGCAGGCGGCGCACCTCGCCGCGCCGCACACGCTCCAGCAGACGCAACCCACCCGCGTGGCCCCACCCGCTATGGTTTATCTGCCCTGCTTGACCTCACCTGCTGTGGCCTGCCTGCTCTGCCCAATCTCCACCCGCAGACGGGCGCCGGCCCACCTGCTTGGCCCCACCTGCTGTGACCTACCTGCTCTGGCGGATCCCCCCTCCCACTCGCAGACGGGCGCCAACCCCGCATGGGTCGACCTCGTGCACAGCGCGGGCTCTCTGCTGCCGCCGCGGCTGCGGGATGCCATTGCCGGCTTCACGTTCACGTGCCTACCCATGCAGCTGCACGCGGTGAGGGGTGTGGACTCGGTTTGTGTTGCTGTTGGTGCCTGGGGAGGTGGGGCGTGCTTGCCCGTTCAAATGCATGCAGATGGAGAGCGCCACATGCTCGAGCTGTGTCGGCGTGCTGCTGCTGCGGCCGCCACTGCCGCCAGCCGCTCAGAACAACCACCGCCCCTCCCGCTGCACGCCACTCTTGCCACTCTCTTCAGGTCTCACTGGCCCTGTTTGCCTCCTTCATCGCGCCCTTCGGCGGCTTCTTTGCGTCCGGCTTCAAGCGCGGGTGAGGCGCCTGCTGCCTGCACCTGCTGTGCAGCGATTTTTTTGTGTGCGCACCGATTTCAACCGCAGCCTTGCGCTGCCGTGCCCTTTGCGTCCTCAAAGCCCAGCCGCTGTCATGAGTGTGGAGCCCAGCCTCTCCCCCTTTTGTGTTGCTGCCGCCAAGCACCGATCATCCCTGCCCCGCTCACCCTGCACCCTCTCCCGCTCATCCCTGCACCGCTCATCCTGCACTGCTCGCCTTGCGCCCTCCCGCTGCAGCTTCAAGATCAAGGACTTTGGTGACTCCATCCCCGGCCACGGCGGCGTCACCGACCGCTTTGACTGTCAGGTGAGCGGCCTGCTGCCGCTGTGCCGTGGCAGCACCAGGTTCAGAGGGCGGCCTGCTGGACTGGTGCCGCTGGGCTGCGGCGGCGCCAGGTTCGGAGCGGAGTTTAGAATTGAAAGCGGAGGCACGCAGTTGTGCCGCTAAGAGAAAGGACTTGCTGCACCTATACTGCTGACACGCCGTGCCTTGCATGGTACCCAACCAATGCCGCCTCACCCCCGTTTGCAGGTGGTGATGGCCATCTTTTGCTACGTTTACTACAACAACTACGTGTCCCCCGCCACCACCTCGGTGTCCGCTGTCATGAGTGCAGCGCTCAAGCTGCCACCGCTGCAGCAGGTGGGTGGGAGGCGGGCTGCTTGCGGGCGCCGGTGGGTGCCGCTCCAGCCAGCCACGTGGCGGCTGCCGCCACGGGCGGCGGGTGGCGCTAGCACGACCGTTGGAGAGGATGGCAGTGATGCAACGCGGGTGCCCTAGCAGGCGCAACCTTGCAACCTTGCGCTGTGCATTGGCAGGCCTCTTTGCAGTGTGGCTCGGCCCCCACTGCCATTCTAATGACTCAATGTGTCACCCCACCACAACGTCTCGCAGCTGGAGCTGCTGGAACGCCTGTCCAATGTGCTGGTGGGCCATGAAATGCTGCCGGCGCGGCTGGGCAGCGCGATAGCGCAGCACACGGGCCGCGCGCTGACGGGAGGGGGGTGATCGCTGGTCCAAAGAGCGCGGCGCGGCACCTCTCTCGCCTGCCGTCACCCATGTGCCCTCTGCCCTCTCGCTCTGCGCTCTCCCTTCCACCGGCCTGTGCCCATCACTCCTCTACCCTTTTGAACCCATCCTGGATGGCCGCCGATTTTCCATTGTGTGCGGCGTCGCTGTAACCCCCTGCGGTGCAGCTGGCCAGCTGCTTTGCTCATCTCCCAGCCGGCGTACAACACGCCACATGTGGGCCAGATGCCGCCGCGCTGGATTGCACAGATGCACTCTGCTCCGACCGTGACCCTAAGCGTCTTTCACAGCTTTGCAGGGCAGTACTCAGCCAGCAACATTGGATTTCGCAGTCGTCGGCGGCGGCAGCAGCAAGAGCATGCGCAGCAGCAGGCACGGAAGAAGAGGGGAGGCCTGTTTGGCCTTGAGCCTACCTCACTGCCGGCAGTGAGGCATTGCGCAGCATAAGCCCGGGCACGCTTTCAAGACACAGCAGTGCGCCACCGCTCTTCTTCGGAAGCTTCCGCTGTGGAGGCTCAGGCACCCTGCTGCGGGGAGGCTGCCCGCAGCCTCAGCACCTCCCTGATGGCTGGCCAGCAGTGTGCTGGTGCTTGCAGTGAGGACGCGCTGGTGGAGCGCGTTCGCGGGCTCCCCAGCTCTCTGGCGTCTCGCATCGGCGCTGCAGCAGTAAGTGACGGCGATGCAACTGCTCTAGAGTAGCACAGCTAGCCTTGCACGCCTGACGAGGTTCGCCTGCCGCTGCCGCTCCCCCGGCGCCGCCGCCGAAGTGCAGGAGGCACTCAGCCTGCTGGCCTTCTGTGGCGAGTTCCCAGTCGACTGCCGCCTAGTGGCGCAAGCGCTGCGCCGCGCATCTCTGCTGGGCCGTGTGCAGTGCAAGACAGCACGGGCGGCGCCGCTGTGCGTCCTGGTCGACTTGGCAGCACTGGTGCAGCGGCCGGGAGCGCTGGCGGCGTGCCTACGCTGGCTGCTGGGCCTGCCCAGCCTGCGGGCGGTGCAGTTGACGGATGGCGGCAAGGACAGCATGCTGGATGAGGAGGAGCTTGGCCTGCTGCTGCAGCTGGTGGCGGCTCACCCCGAAGCGGCCGCCGGCTTGAGGCACTTGGCCACATGTACTCGCCTGCTGGGGCGGCAGTTTGACGCGGGTGCGCTCACCAGTGGTGTGCCTGCACGCATTATGCTTGCTGCCGTACTGATGTGCCGCAGCTGCCTGCATGCCTGTTACCTGTGGATAGCAGCAGCCCACAGTAGCTGCGTGCAGTTGCAGCAGCTCTCAGTTGTGCTCCCACGCCTTCCTTGTCGCCTGCAGGCATGCTCGCCCCCCTCACCTGCCTGCGCTCGCTGGAGCTGAAGTGGTACACCTCAGCCGACCTGCAGCGGCTGCCGCCCAGCGTGCGCAGCGTAGCACTTCAGCTGCCCGGCGGTGACTATCGGCTGTACCGCCTGGTGGCTGCGAGCCGGGGGCTGGCGGGGCTGCCACAGGCAGCTGCAGCTGAGGAGGCAGCTGAGGGGCTGGTGGCTGACGGGCAGGCATTGCTGGAGCAGCCTGCCAACGGGCAGTTTGCAGCGATGGGGGCAGGGGGGCAGGGAGGATTGGGGCCTGCGGCCGAGGCGTTTGCGGGACACCCCGCCGCTGCTGAGATCGTCAGCGCTTTACAGCAACTGCACGCTAGCTATGTGGCGCTGGGCTACATCAACCCGCTGCCACAGGTGAACCGGTACTGGTGACGCAGCCAGCTTGAGGCGTCCAAATGGTCACAGTGTTGTGAAGCGCTAGTGCGCAGTGGACTGCCTACAGTGCAGCATCTGAGGGCAGTGGTTACTGCTGGTGGCGCTCCTCCAACAGCCCCATCCCCCTGCCCCAACTTTGCACCCTCCACCTCCCCACCCCCTCGAGGGGAGCTCCCTGCAGCTGCCCCGCCACCGCTTGGATGAGCTGAGCATCGATGCAGACAGCATGCGCCTCAGCCTCTCCGCCGGCCCGCTCTTTGCCGCAGCCCGCAGCCTGACGGTGGCTCGCGCCGACTATGCGCGCCTCATCCTGCCCCAGCCGGCCCTGCCACAATTCCGAGCCATGTCGCTCCAGGCGCTGTTCCGCATGGCTTCCGCGGCAACAGGCTCCGGCCCTGCGGCGCATACCACCGGAGCGCAGCTGACAGTGCCCGTGTCGGGTGCCTGCGCCGAGGCCCTGCTGGAGGCCTTTCGTGCGGCGCCCACCCTGGCGGCGGCCTGCCTGGATGCGCGCAAGTGGCTGATGGGCCTGGCGGGGTATCGGGCGGGAGTGGAGCTGCTCCCGGACGAGCTGCTGCAGTTGGTGACGGCGGTGCTGTGCAGCTGCCCCGAGCGTTTTGGATACCTGCGGGCGGCAGGTGGCCCTCCAGATCCTTGCGCGGTTGACCCAGAGCCCGACCGGGTGCCGCTGCTGCTCACCCGCTCCGCACGCGACAGCCAGGTGGCCAGCACAGCCGCCAGCAGGTGCCGCGGCGCCAGCAAGGCGCTGGGCGCTGGGCTGGCCTGCTGGGCGGCAGGCCTGGTGCTAGGCCCGGCGCTGGGGCTCGGCGTGCTGTCCTGTGGCAGCAGCGCTGGAGCCTGGCTGCGCTTCGGCAGGGTGGCGGCGGTGCTGGGCATCCCTGCGGTGCTGCTGGGCAGCCTGGCTCAGCAGCTGGACACGCTATGAGGTAGCGCATGCGCATCTGCCGATTGCTGGCATGCGGCATGCAGCATGTGCACCTGCTGAGTGCTGGCAGAACGCCCAGCCGTGCCCAACCCCACATGGCACGTGCGGCTACCCCACCCTCGTCTCAACAGTTCTCACTGCCTATTCTTTTCAACTCTCTTCCTTTCTCCCCGCAAAGCAATTCCAGTCTTGCTGTTTGCTGTGCCTCGTTACATCCGTTGATGCTTCAAGCATGCTCATGGCGTTGCTCAATCACCGATCATTCGTAAACATTCTTCTGTATGTATCATGTCGCATCGATCATGCAGGCGTGTGTTACTTTGCACAGACCCCGAACACAAACTACATGCAGCCAGGGGGAGGCACAGAGCCCCAAGCCCAGCAGGGGACGGAGGACTCTGGGCACGTCAGCAAGGATCCAGCCCTAGAGTGGGTGGCCAGCCTCGCCCGCAGCACAGTGTACCACCAGCTGAACCGTTTGCTTGAGTTGGTGGAGCAGCTCAAGCGAGATTCACTGGAACTTCATTGCTGCGGTGCCGCCGCCTGCTCACTGCCAGCGCTTCTAGAAGTTACCTGGCTGCTGGTTGCGGACGCAGCCTTTGTCCAGCTTTGCTCTCTTCCACAGGCATGTTCTGGCCATGGAGGAGGCGCGGACGTGCAGACGTCCTTGCTCTTCCACGCGCTCTCGCAGCCAGTGCAGCCGAGGCAAGTGCTTGTCTGCTGTGTGATCGTGCTCGGCCTGCTCTTACACACTACTCTGTAAGTGCGACAACACTCTAGCCAGCACGCCTACTGTTGACGCCGCCCCCGCCGCCTCCGCTGCCGCCGCCGCCGAAGTGCAGGAGGCACTCAGCCTGCTGGCCTTCTGTGGCCAGTTCCCGACTGACTGCCGCCTGGTGGCGCAAGCGCTGTGCCGTGCATCACTGCTGGGGCGGGTGCAGAGGCATGTAGCACGAGCAGCGCCGCTGTGCGTCCTAATAGACATAGCGGCGCTGCAGCAGCGGCCGGGGGCGCTGGCGGCGTGCCTGCGCTGGCTGCTCCGCCTGCCCACCCTGCGGGTGGTCCGGTTCGCTTACGGAGGCAGGGGCAGCATGGTCAGTGAGGTGGAGCTGGGCTTGCTGCTGCAGCTGGTGGCGGCGCACCCTTCCGCAGCTCCTGGCCTGCGCCAACTCGGCGTGTACACCCTTCAGCTTGGGCGCCGCTTCGATGCAGGTGCGAGGCCTGAGACAACTGCTTGGGTGACACCATTGCCTCAAGCACCAATCTGCAATACGTCGCAACCAGTAGCACTGCGTGGTGCTATTTCAACTGGCCTAACCATACTTCTGCTTGTTCTGACCATCCCTTCTCTCCACTGGCAGGTGTGCTGGCTCCCCTCACTCACTGAGATGATCTGCGGTTGCTGCGGCTGCGGCGGTACTGCACGGCTGCCTTTCAGCAGCTGCCTCGCAGCGTATGCACGGTAGTGCTGCTGCTGCCGGGCAACGAGTATGGCACTGACCGAGTCGCATCGGCAGTGAAGCAGCACGTGTCAGAGGCAACAGCTCTTCGGCTGCTGCATGCAGCTTACCAGCAGCTTGGACCTTTTGATCCACTTGCCGAGGTGTGCACGCGTCAACTTGTTTGAACCTGGCAGCCGCTGCATGCAAGCCTTGCTGCCCGCAACGTGCACTGACGGCAGCAGACTCGGGCTCCGCTCTGAACCACCCGGGCTGGTACAAAGGGGTCACACTAAACCCACACTCCCCTTGCCTCAATCTTCCCTCCCAGGCACCTCGCCACCAGCTGGACAAGCTGTGCATCGATGCTGATGGGTTTCGCCTGAATCTGTCTGCGGGCGTGCTGTTCCGCCAGCAGCCTGCTGTTGGAGCGAGCGGGCACGGTGCAGCTGGTTCTGCCCCAGCCACTGCCCACCGTAGCTTGGATGCATTTGATGAATGCAGAGTATTATGCGGCTCTGATCGGCAGCCTGCAGCAATTTACTGATGCAAGCTGCCGCAGGTGTGCACATGCACTGCTGGACGCTTTCCGCTCAGCAATCCACCTGGATGCAGCCCGGCTGTGTGCACAGCAGTGGCAGCTGCACCTCCCTGCTGCTGTGCCAGGCAGCCAGTTTCATCAGCCGTCGGACGCGCTGCTGGGACCGCAGCAGCTCCTGCAGCATCTGACAGCAGCGCTCTGCGCCAGCCCCGACATGTTTGGCTGCCTTCGTGTGTCAGGTGGCAGCCCAGCACAGGCCATTCATGCGGATGGCATGGCAGCGGTGCCCATTGAGTTGCGGCGTTCGGCACGCACTCAGCTCCGGGCGCTGCCTTGTGGTTCACGCTCATTGCTCTAACTGGCGTTGCCTGGATTACACGCGTTGCTCTATCAAACATTCGGTTTGCATCGTTCATTCTACTTATCGTATGCATTTGCTGTATCATGTTGCATCCATCAGAGACAAGGATGGAACGGAGCATGCACAAAGCCCCGAAACTTGCGCTTGAGCAGAGAAACACAGCATGCAACAGAGGCAACAGAAGCAACCAGGCTGCTGGCCCGGCTGGCAGCCGCAATGCCACAGGCTCCGCCATCGTTGCGAACTGGCTGCATCTGGAGTCCATAGCCAAGCCGCTCAGCTGGCGCCGCCGCAGCATGCGCAGCAGGGACACCTCCTGCCGCAGGCGGGCCACCTCATCATCTGCCTGCCTCAGACGAACCTTGTCGCAGCCAGAGCACTGCATTACGCTGCGGCCAACGTGCGCAGCAGGGCCGCCTCCTGCTCCAGGGTGGCGTCCCCCAGCGCCGCCACCTCGCTTTCCACCCATGGCAGCAGCTGGCGGAAGGCTGCCCTGGCCTCCTCTCCCACAGCCAGTGGGCGCGACTGGCGCTCCCAAAGGCTCCACCGCCGGGAGGGTTGCTCCTTGCACCGCTCAACCGCCTCCTGACCGGGCGGCAGCAGCGGGCAGCCGGGGCGCAGGTGCAGTGCCGCCGCCTCGCGCGGCTGGGGCGGCGGGAGGGTTGCTGGCGGGTGGGTTGCTGGCGGGTGGGGCGCCATGGCGGGCCCTCCAGCCATCTCCTGCGCCGGTGCACCAGGCTGGGCATGTGAGTTGGCAGCTGGATTTGGGGCAGCGGTTGTAGCAACCGCTGCTGTCTCCTGCGCAGTGGGCGTGGGGAGCCGTCCCTGCGCCGCCGCCTCTTGCTCCTCCATCTCTTGTTGCAGTGCCAGCAGCTCCCGCAGCTCCCTCTCCAATGCATCCTCATCCACTGCCTGCTTGCGCCGTGATGCCCAGAGCAGCTGGTTTGGACGGCTGCCAGGCAGGCACTGCAGCAGTTTCCCAGCACCCAGCCGCCTCTCAAGCACAGCCTAAACCCTTCCCAGCCAGATAACCAGGGCGGGGCATGGCAGTCAGCCGCACACCAGCCCTCACCTGCACTGCCGCTGTATTCCAACTGTTGGGCCCGGGCTCGCGATCAGGCTCGGCTGCCGCCCACTGGTCCACCAGCCTGAAAGAAAGGAGGAGGAGGCAGCCCCGGGCCTGAGTGAATGGTGGGTTGGCAGGGCCCATTTGGTACCACATTCGGGCGCAGCAGCGTGTGCAGCGCAGCTGCAGGCAACCGCTGCGCAATGGCTGTGCCACACGCCCTCACAAACCGCAAGCAGCGCCGCATCCACGCGACACGCTGCCTCACCAGCCCTGTAGGGCGTCGGTCAGGCGCGCCAGCAGCACCGCCTTGCGCACCTGCGGGCAAGGAGGGCAGCGGGATGCAAGCCAGGCCAGTGTGAGAGCAGGCAGGAGACTTGCTTACGCACAGATACCGCTGCATGGGCCTGGACCACATGCCTGAATCTGACCGTGAAGGCACTGCAATGCAACCACAACTGCCAAAGCACATACCCCGGTGGACTGATAGAGGGTGGTGGGGCCCTCCGCCTCGCTGGCCGCCACATCAGCAGCCTCTGCGGGCAAGGCCACAGCGCGCAGCGTGCTGTACTGCTTGCCCGACCTGCGGCAGACGATCAGAAGTGACAAGGCACTTTGAAGCGTGCAGCCCGACTGTGCTGTTGGCCGGCCTTGGACTCCTTTCCGGCAGGTGCGCTCAGCAGGCATCCTGCTTGCAAGCTTATCTCCTGGCCAGCAAAGAAAATACACAACAGCAACCCACCCCACCCCACCTGTCCTGGTAGCGGGCCTCGAGGCGCAGCGGCGGCGCGGCGGCCACGGGTGTGCCCGCCGGCGGCGCCAGGCGCAGCAGCACCACCCCGCCCTTGATGCCTTCCTCAGTCTTGGGAGAGGGGAAGAGCGAGTGTACCTGCCGGGGAGAGAGGAGAGGATTCCTGAATGATTACAAGGCAGAATTCTTGGTGCTTGCAAGGAGCATGCCTCCCCCGAGGCCTTCCTCAGTATTAGAGGAAGGGAAGAGCGAGTGCACCTGCCGGGGAGAGAGGCGGGAATTAGGATGGAAACCGTGCTGCTCTCAAGGAAGCATGCCTCCGCATCAGCATGGGCCCGCCAGAATGTGCAGGCAACACAACAGGACCCTCCCCACCCACACGCAGGATATCATCGATGGAGCCGCCGCTGAGCAGCCGCTCCTCCAAAGCAGGCATGCCGTCACTGGGAGCAAGCCATGATGCCCGCCCCAGCTGGCAGCGCCTCCCCTTCTCACCCGTATAATGGAGCCGCCGCCGCTGAGCCGCCGCTCCTCAGAATCAGGCGAGCCGTACACGTGCACCACACGCCAGCCGTCACGATTGGTGGCGGCGGTGCCGGCACTGCTGCCGCTGGCGTCTCCGCTGGATGGATCCAAGTCGGCCAGGGAGGCAGGGTCGATGTGCAGCTCCAGGTCAAACACCTGGGGGGTTATGGAGGACGGCATTTTGAAATGAAAGGAGGTGAAATGTGGGCGGTGGCAAAGAGTGGGCAACACGAAGCACATAATTGCAGGTGATGCATCCCGCCATCTGCGCCCCAGACCAACTTGATATGGCGCACCAGCGGGGCCACCATGAAGTCAAACTCCTCGTCCAGACGCTGCCGGAACTCGCCTGCAGCAGGGGTTGGGCAACCATTCACTAGGTTTGCTGCATTGCAATGGCATGGCCAGGGGCGTGACACGGGGAACCCGTGGCGACAGCGCTGCCTCTCCGGCAGGCCCAGGTTAATGGAGGATTCTTTTTCATGGGTGAGCCAGGCCAGCACATAGCACACCCGGGCGCAGATGGCCTGGCTGAACAGGTGCCATGCTGTGGAACAGAGAAAACAGACAGAACACACGCCGGCAGCTCACCCGGGGTGTGCACCAACATGTAGTTGGCCCCCCTGCATTTCAGGATCTTCTCAACCAGGTCGGAGTTGAAGTCCAGGCCCACGCCTGTGCAAAACATTTGCAGGGGAAAGTGGGACGAAGAACCAGGGTGGGTGCCAGCACCAGCCGCAGCCAGCGCCTGCCGCAGCAGCGCAGTGCGGCAATCGCGGCAGCAACCACGGCGGGTGCGGTGTGCCCACTGCAGCACGGCAGCTGCAGCCGCTCACTGAGGCTCACCCACGAGGGTGCAGTAGATGCGGTCGGATGCGTTGGCTTTGAGGCGGCTCAGCAGCCCCGTCTCACTGATTTCGCCAGAGTTGGGCTGCGCATCTGCAAGGCAGTTGTGTGGGACAGGCAGGCCGGCAGGTCGGCAGGCGCCTAAGTGTGGGCAAGCAGGACCACCCGTGTGGCAGCAGAAAATCCAGCAGCCTCGCATGTGGTCTTTGCAAGCGCGCATGAAGGCATTGCAACGCGTCTCCCACTGGCGCTTGGACCCAGGCAGTCATCACTGTCAAGGCGCAACCTACGCACCTGTCAACACAACGACCCTGTTCTCTGTTGTAGCGGGGTCGCTGTCGACCACTGCAGGCGCGCGCCGCAGCTGTGCCGTCGCCTCGTCCAGCCCGGCCTGCAGCACACATCAATTATTGCGGTTGAGACGGGGCCTCAAACTCAGACACCCGATGTGCCCTGTTGTGGCCGCCTGGCAGCCGCAGACCTTGCCTAGCGCTGTGCAACGCTGCAACGGCCAGTGCCGGCCCATGGGCGTCCTCGCTCTTGCCTGGAAGTTGGTGCAGCCAACAGTGCGCAGCGCGTCAACCCCTGCCTTGATACCCGCTGCGTCGGCGTCACCCCACCGCCCCAGCAGCTTGGGGGTGGAGGTGCGGTCCGAAAACAGGCTGATGGACACTGCACAGCCGGAGTTTGGCAGGAGCGGACGGTTTCGGGCGCCGCGCCAGACCTCAACAGTCCAGCTACCCTCATGGCCGCCACTCAACGGGCTGACGGTATACATGTAACTGGCTTAGGAGGCTTCACACTCTCCAAGCCAACACAGCCCAGCAAAGGGTGCCAGGTGGCGACGGCAACAAACAGTCCCACCCATGTCATCTGGGGCCAGGCGGTCCAGCATGCCCTTCATCACTTCCTTCGCCGCGTCCAGCTTGGTTTTGCGCACCTCTGCAGATTGATGCAGGCGCAGCGGCTGAGTGCAAGCACTCGTGCACTGCAACGGCAGCATGTCGGCCGCACCTGGCAGGCTACAAGCGGCATGTGCGCGAGCGGCTGCCCGCATGCTGCAGCGGCAGTGCCACCTGGCGCCCCTGCCCGCCCAGCAGCTGCCCTCACCCCCATCTGGCAGCCTGCGCCGCTCGCCACTGGCAGGGTCGTAGAAGTACTCATCAAAGCGCCCTGCAGGGGGGGTTGCGTAAGCGGGGGTTGGGTGCACATCATGCGTGCTGAAGCATACATGGCCAAGCCGCATGTGCAGCGGGAGAAGCTTCCTTCAGGACCCACACCCAGTGAGGGATGGACCCCAGCCTGTCAGAATGAGAGCCCTCCGCCAGATATTTTCTTGATGGCTCCCCCTCCTCCCAGCCATAGAGGCTTCCCCAGCACGCTCACCGTCCATGGAGCCCGATGCATCCAGCGGGAGAAGGCACCACCTCTCCCACCAATTGGGTTGACCCTAGCAACCCTCTCTCCCCGGCACGCTCACCGTCCATGGAGCCCGACACATCCAGCAGGATGGCCAGGTTGAGGCGCGGCCGCTTGAAGTCGGTCAGGCCAGAGTCCAGGCCCACAGCCAGGAACACGTCCTGCTGTGCCTGCTGTGCGCCCTGCTGCGCGCCCTGCTGTGCCTGCTGTGCGTCCCGCTGTGCCTGCTGCGCGCCCTGCTGCGCGCCCTGCTGTGCCTGCTGCGTGCCCTGCTCAGCAGCTGGGCCCGAGCTCTCCGCCGCTGCCAGCAGTGGGTCGGGTGCCAGTGCCAGGCTGTAGATGGGCACAAACAGCTCGGTAGTGGGCTCCGCGTCACTGCGAGGCAGGGTGCGGCGGCTGGCAGGCCAGCGATTGGCGCATGCGGGAATGAGCAGGCATCTTGGCTGCCCAGCGGCAGCAGGCTGCAGCGTTGTCCCGCTGAGCAGGCGGCAGCAGCAGCGGCTGCTGGGCGGAAGCCTGCCGCAAGCAGGCAGCGTACTGGGTGCATCGTGTTTTTGCTGCAAACTCACCTGGAGCTGGTGTCAAAGTAGTATTCCTTGCACAGCCCCTCGAATGTCACATCTGAGGGCAGCGGCAGCTTGCCCGCCGCAACATTCTCCCGGAAGTTGGCCACGTCTTGGGCGCCGCCTGTGAGGGGGCGGCGCGCAGACGGAAGGGTTGAGTTGATGGCAGAGAATAATACATGTTCTGCGCGGCCCGCAAGGGTCTTCTGCACCACGGCTGCTGCCTGGGCAGGTGAGCGGCGGCGGTGGGGGAGTGGCAGTACGGCCGCCGCCTCAGCGGCGCAGGCATGGCTGCGCAGCACTGCTCTCCCAGCACAAAACTGCGCCTTGCGCTGGGCACTTGCCTTCAATTGCAGCCCCGCCCCGAGCGCTGTCCACACCCCGCGACCCGCCCTGCCTGCTTAACTGCCACCCAACTGCCCACCCAACTGCCCACCCACCCGTCTTGAAGCCGATGCCCGCCCCAGAGGCTGCAGCCGCGCCCATAGGCATGGCCGCACACATGGGGGGAGGCATTGCCGCCGGGGCACGCATGGTTTGCATGGGCGCTGCGGCGCGCATGGCCCGCACAGGCCCAGCGGACTGGAGAGTACACATCATGTTCCGGGCTAGGTAGTCGTCTGCATCAGACAGCAGCAGGTGCTCTATGGGGAGCCGGGTGGTGCAGGAGTATGTGCAAAGAGGGTTGCAGCGCATGCTGATGGTGATGGCAGAGTGCTTTCGAAGCAGCAGATGCATCCGCGCGTGCAGCAGCCGCGGGCGGCGGCATGTACAGTAGCGTGCACGTGGGCCCTGCCCCATGCAGCACTTGCCTTGCCAGACAGGCTTGGGGTCCAGGCTCTCAACCGCCTGGTTGTGCCAGGTGTTGGGATCATCTTTTGAAACATCCGGCTCCTCCTCCTGTGAGGCGGCAAGAGGCAGTGCGGCTGGGACTTGGCCGGACTCGACAACGGCAGCAGGCGCCGGCGGGAGCCACAGCACGAGTGCGGCGCGGCAGGGTGCAAGCGCCATCGGCCTCCCCGGGAAGCTCTGATAAGGTTTTCATAACGGTTGGCGCGCAAGAAAGGGCAGGGCAGCGGCCGACAGGGCCGCCAAAGGCACGACGCGCTTTGGGCGCGGTGCCCACACCTGCTTCTGGTCCTCCGGGGCCTCGTCCTCGTTCTTCAGCTTCTTCTTGGTGTCGTGTGGGGTCGCACTTTTGCTGCTGCGCTTCCAGAAGGGCGACATGGCGCGGCTCTGCTGGTTCTGCTGTCGTGCGGCTCTTGGCTGGGTTTCAGTGCGTGAAGATCAACTGTTAATTGCGATCGGAGTTGCCCGCGAAGCGGATTCGTGCACCAAGCAGCGTGGGACTTGCTCAGCGCGCTCAGCGGCGGCGCGGCAAGTCCAGTGCCACAGCAAGTCCGGTCCCCAGATGGATATCTGAGAGCTATCGAAAGTGGGTCTGACTGGAATTGGCAACCATGCTTTACATAGGCTGATCCCCTGTTCATGAACTTCAAAAATCACTCAACACTACCGCAGCGTCTTAGCCGCCTGCCATGTAGGCTTGCCGCCCCAGCGCCGCCCCGCCGGTGTGGCCAGCCAGGCGCGGTTGAAGGCAGAAAGCTCGGCTTTGGTGCAGCCGGCTTTGGGAAAGAAGCGCCGGGAATCGGTGAGCAGGGAGAGCAGAGCGCCAGGGCCGCGAGACAAGGTGGCATGAAAAACAGCGTGACGGTGCTGCCGCAGGTAGTCGGCCCGCATGGCGATGGTGGCCACGCTGGAGGTTGCGTACCTCGCATGGCGGGTTAAGAACTCATAGGGGCTCAGCCCCAGCTCCTGCTGCACCCAGGCCAGCAGCCGCTGCTTGGCCTCGCCCTCCCAGTTGTAAGCCAACACAACAGGATACACACGCACCACTCCTGCCACTTGGCTGCCGCTCAGGCCCAGCTGCTGCAGGGTGGCCCAGCCGGCACGCAGCGAGGTGGGCGAGGAGGTCCACAGTCTGGGCTGCCGCTGCACCAGCGCCTCGCCCTGCTGCCGGTACTGCTGCTGCAGCGGGCCGGGCTCGCCGTCTGCCGCCTGCAGCAGCTCTCCCAGGGCTGATGCTGCTGCCCGCTGCCGGCCTGCTGGGTCCTTTAGGCTGATGCTTCTGATGACCACCCTGCCGGCTTGGCTATACCCACCTTCATACCAGCGGCTGTCAACCTCGGCGGGAGTCAGGCTGAAGGCTCCTGATAACGCAAGCGCAGTCACTGCAGCAGGGAATGAAAACCAGTTGAAAATAAGTGCAGCAGCAGCAGCAGCAGCAGCAAAAACAATGCAGCACCTCTTGCTGCATGAGAGACACAGTCAACAGGGCTGGCGAGCTGTATGCAAGGAGGCAGCGAACGTGTTGGTGTTCAGCATATGGTGCACGTCTGCATGTGACAATAGGCTGGCTGCATAGCATACAGCACCATGCTCACCCTGCTCCTCCGACAGCTCGCCATCGGCCTGCAGGCGCTGCAGGTGGGCCGCCATCGCCTCCGCCCGCTCGAACTTCGACACAAGGGCTGTTTTATTCCGAAACAATGCTGCTGCTGTCGCTGCATCGCTGATGCCCAGCTGCCGCCGCAGCCGCAGGTTGCCGTCAATCAGGCTAGCCAGGTTTGTTCGAGTCAGGAAGTATGCTGCAGCTGTGGGGTACAGCCACAGCGTCGCACCCAGCTGCGTGGCCCCCGACGGCGCCTGCATGGCGCGGGGCTCGTTCGGCAGCAGGGCTGCCACGTGCCGCAGCGCAGCCAGGCTGCTGCTGAAAGTTGCGTGCGTTGTGGTGAGCAGCTTGGGGTACTGCCCAAACAGCTGCTCAATGGTGGCTGTGTCAAGGCCCTCCGCCCGCAGCGCCGCAATGTTGGCCGCCAGGTCGCGCTGCAGCTTCTGTTCGGTCGTTCTTGTGCCGGTAACAATGCTGTACCGCCGTCCTCCGCGAGTGAAGGATGCAGCCTGCATGCGGCTGATGCCGTCTGCGCTGAAGCCCTGCTGCCGCAGGAAGCGCCACAGTGGCAGCTCCAACAATGCATCTGTTGAAGCCTCTTCCTCTGCAGGGATGTCACCTGCAGCCGCTGGCAGATGCTGCAGTCTGTGTGGGGACCTGCGCCGCTGGGTTGCAAAGTTACGGCTGTAGCTGGGGCTGCGGCTGCCACTCCACAGCTGGCCACGCTGCAGCGCGTGACGGGCTGCTGCTGCCCGGGTGGCGTGGCCGTCGCCGGGCAAGCAGGCAGGCAGCATGGCCCTGCAGAGGCAACCACAACACATGTACTGTGGGAACAAGCTGCTGGAACCAACAACGTGCGTGGCCAGAGGCTGCCCCTGCCGCTCTGCACTGCTGCTTCCCATACAAACCAGCATGCTCACTCGCCTGGCGGCCAGCATGGCGGCGTGGACAGCAGAGGCAGCACCAGGTGCACGCGCCTGCCTCCACTGCCACTGGTGAGTGGTTGTTCACAAGCAGACGGTGCACCTGCAGCTGGGAAATCTTCCCAGCAGGTGGGGTCGGTGACGGGAGAGGGCGGCAGCGGCGGCGAGCGGTGGCAGCCAGCAGCGTTGGGCGGGCCGAGCGGCATGGAAATCGCTCACCGCACCGGCCGAGCAAGCGGTTCAACGCGCAGGGCAGGCTGCTGTGCGGCACAGTGCGCTGGGCGGGGCAGCTTGCGGGCGGTCTGGCGCCTATGGCCTTGCTGCCGGTCTCTGTGACGCCCAGACGTGTTGTGTGCAAGCCGATTGGTGTGTTAATCAATAGCCGGCCCAGCGCGGCAGCCACCTTCAAGTGCCGCGCAGATGGCGGGAAGCCCGCTGGCACCGCTGCGTCTGTGATTGACCCGTGGCTATGCCGAAGAATGATGTGCGCCAGGCATTTGTGCTTGGCGTACATGATCTTGGGGCTGGTGGGTTGGATTGCACGTCTGGGGGTCTGGCAGGAGGAGGTCTGGCAGTCTCAGGACAGGCCCATTGCCCAACCAGGCGACGAGCGCAGGTGCTGCTGGCACCACACTACCGAGGCCATGCTCATGCAGAAGGGTGGCTGCAAGCCGATTTAATAAAGATCGGTGGCGAGCCCGGGATGCGGCCGCGCAGGCAGCAGCGCTGGCAGGGTGCATGTGCATTCACATTACATGCGTCCATTCGCGGCAGGCGGCGCGGCCGGTGCAATGCCCCCCTGCCTGGTGCAGAGGGGCCTGGCGCCTGCACCAACAAACAATGTTGCATACAGCTGACCATGGACAGCACTTCACCTGCAGGCTCGCAATCTCCATTCCACCGCCGGGCTCCAGCATGCCGCAGCGGACCGCTCGCAGCAGCGGCATCCCGCAACTCCATGCCCCTGCCGACCTGCCGCTTCCCGCAGTTCCCATCCAACCGCTTCCACAACGTGATCGCTGCCTCCAGCTCGACATCTGGCTTACGCAGGACTCCGCTCGGCCGACCGCCTTGAGCAACAGCCGCACCAGACCCAGCCCCGCTACCGCTTTGTGCGTCGTGCAGAGACAAGGCAAGCATGTCAAGCAGTCGAACAGGGCCGACGGAGTTCCGTCGCCTGGTTCACCAGGCCGCGCTTGGGACGCTCAGCCTGCAGCCCGCGGGCGCTGCGAGCCGACATTGGATGTCGAGTAGAACGGGTGGCTTTCGCGGGTGGGCTGCCCGCAACCACGTGCCACTGCCGCCGCCGCCGCCCGCCGCCGCTATCGTTGTGCGAAGACATTTGTCCCTTCAACCTTGCGTGCAGGTTGCTGCAGCATGATGAGGGCTCGCCCGCCCCGGGCACTGGTGGCTCTGCCCCTGCTGCTGCTGGCGCTGGCGCTGGCGCCGGTGCCGGCCGCAGCAGTCGTGTTCGACGGCTCTGACTTCCAGGGCTTGCAGCCGCCTTTCCAAACACCCAGCCCTGCTCCCGTGCCCGGCTGCACCACCTACTGGTGCGCAGAGCTGGATATCTTACATGTGCACGCTGCTGCCGCTACCTTGCACAGCTGCCAGCCCCACATGCCCAGCTATCTCTAGCTCTGCCCCTCTCACTCATTAAGCAGGTACTCGCAGCGCCTCGACCACTTCAGCCGCCACGACAGGCGGCGGTGGCAGCAGCGCTACACGCTGTGCACGGCGTACTGGAACCCCAGAGCCAAGCGGCAGGGACTCTACATGTACCTGGGTGAGTCGGGGTGACGGTCTGTGCGCAGCGCTGAGAGCTTGTGTGGCAACAGATGGCCGCCTCGCTGCTGCTCGCCCTCCCGCCCCGCCCGGCGCCACCCTCACCTTCTTTGGCAGCCCATGTTGTGTGAACGCACGAAACGTCTCTAAGATGTCCCTTGACAGCTTCCCAACCAACCAGCCATCGCGACTGCCCCCCAACCCCAACCGCTTGCAGGCAACGAGTCGCCACTGCCCGGTGCCTGGCCCACCATCTTTTCGGACATGGCCCGTGACGAGGGCGGCCTGCTGCTGTACGCAGGTGCGCTGCTGGTGGCTGGCAAGGATCGCACACTTGCTGCCCTCTGCTGGCTGCTGAACAATACTGCTCGTGCAGCGCCACATTGCGCTCGGCTGCACTGCCGCGGCGCTGCCGCCTTGCTTGGATGCGGCGTCGCCTGCCATTCGGATGAGCCTCAGCCAGCTAGGCTACCGCTCTGAGTGCCGCCCACCTCGACCATCCTCTGCCAACCTCATAATCCCTGCTTTCTCGTGTTTTTTCACCGGCATCCTGCCGCACACTTACATCACCTTGTGCTGACCCCCCAATGCCTGCTCTCGCGCGCTTTGTTTCCCCACCACCAGAGCACCGCTACTACGGAGAGAGCATGCCCCTGGGCAACCGCTCGCTGACCAACGAGGGCCTGGTGTACCTGGTGAGGTGCTGGGCAATTAAACATTGCTGCCGAGTTGGTAATTCACTGACAAACAAGGCCCTGCTGAGGCCTGGTGTACCTGGTGAGGCAGAGCAGATTAGTGCGTTGCACCGCTTGCAGTTCACACGTGCTTTCGCAGTGCAGCGCGCGGCTTACAGGAGGGGGACTGGTCTCTTTGCTTGGTTCCGTCTGCACGGCTTGCAGAGCCTTTGACCGCCAGAGCTTGCAATTGTTGCTGACCGGGTGGTTCACAGGTGGCCAGGCCCGCTTGCTCGTCGCCACAGCTGCCACTGCCTGACCCCTCCGTTCTCGCAGACCGTGGAGCAAGTGCTGGCCGACTATGCTGAGCTGGTCACCGCAGTCCGCAAGGTGGGGCCTGGTGTTGCTCGCTGCTGCTGCTGCTGCTGCTGCTGCTGCTGCCGCTGCCGCTGCTGCTGCTGACTGGTCGGGGCACGCCCCAAATGTGTCGTTTGGGTGGGCTGGCACTGCATGCCACGCATGCCAGTGTTTGCCAACCCCGATCTGGCAGCCGCCCAGCCCATCTGGCAGCCCGCCTCGCCTCCCAACAATGCATGGAGAGCGCCCTGCCAGTAAGCGCCAGGGACACGCTGGTTGGGATACTCAAGGTACCGTGCACCTGTAACCTGAACCTCTGCAGTTGCATGGCGTGCCCCGCTCCACGCCCACCATCTGCTACGGAGGCTCTTACGGCGGCAACCTGGCAGCGTACCTGCGCCTGCAGTACCCGCGGCAGTTTGATGCCGCACTGGCGTCCAGCGCCGTGGTGGGTGCTGGCTTGCGGGCGCCAACCTGCTGGCTTGGGGAGCAGCGTGGCCAACTGCACGTGCAGCAGCTCTCTTGAATCACTTGCAATGGCCCCTGCCCCCGCCCAGGAGGGATTTGACTGCGTTGCGCTTGTGCAGCATGCAGAGCCGTGTGCCCTGCTTGCATGCACGCCCCGCAAGTCGGTCAAGCTCCCGATGTTTTTCCAGCTTGCATCGAATCTGCTTCCCTTTGCACGTCTCTTTCGCACCCTGCACCCGCAGGTCAAGTTCCTGATGCCAAGCATCCCCTTTTTGAAAGCAAAGTACAACGCATACAAGGTGACCATTTGTATGTAGCCTGGCAACTGGCTTGGGGCTGCAGCTGCCCAACAAGCTTTGTGCGCTGCACTGTGGAGATGCAGTCGAGTTGCCGCACGGCCCAGCAGTGCACACCCGCACGAACAAGATCCAGCGGCGCCCATCTGCACGTCTTGCGCGCTGCCGCTCACTCAATGCTCTGCTTCATTCAATGCCCCCAGATCCTCACTCACGCGCTGCGGGATGCGGGTGGCGATGAGTGCGCTGCCCGGGTCAACCGTGCATACGCCACACTGCAGGTGAGGCGGCCATTTTAATCAGTCCGGTGTGTGTTTGCAGGCATGCATGGAGGGCAGCACGCCAAGCAGAGGGCGGCAGCGCTTGCTCCCTATGCCTGCGCCATCGTGCATGCAAACCCTTCAGCTGCAGAGTGGCCAGTAGTGGCGAGCCTGCATGCCTGAGCAGCAGCCGGCGTTGCCTGAGCCTGGCCTCCTGCAGGGTGGTCTGGCGTACTCAGCACAAGGCCGCCAGCAGCTGGCCTCCGCACTGCAGTGAGTGGCGGCCGCTTCCCCTACTGTCATGCCACAGCCGGCACTGCCATGCGCTCTTGCTTTGTTTCTCCGCTGTGTGTGCTGCATCGTGTGCGGCATGGACCAACCCTGGTTGCTGTGCAGGAGCTTTCCGCCCTCTTGCATTTCGCAGCCGCGTTGCCTCGGTCACACTGTTATCGCCTGAGCGCGTGCCCACTTGTTGTGCTCACACTCTTCCCCTGCAGCATGTGCGACCCTGCTGCCCTGGACAGCGCTGAGGCGGTGAATGCAGTGGGGTCTGTTATCCGTGATGTCTGGTAAGACGCTGCTGCCACCGGGCACTTTTGGTGCCCACCCCTCCTGCTGTCGCCTCTGCCGCTGACATGGCCCTGCTGCGCCTCGACACAGCAAACCGCTGCCGCTCGCATGGACACCGTGGCTGGCACGCGCCTCCGGTAGCCCACCTGTTGCTGCCTTTGCTGTGCGCCCCCTGCAGGTGGGGCACCTTCCAGACCCTGTACAGAACACGTGCGGCTGCTTTGCTCTGTATTTTTGGGGGTTGGAGTGGCTGTGCTTAGGCAGGCACTTGCAAGCTGGTGCGCCGATGTGTCGGAAGCAGCTTGCGCCGATGTGTCGGAAGCAGCTTACCTGCCTTGTATCGTGCTTTGTGGCTCCATACCAGAGTTGGAGCACTTCAGGTTGGTGCGGCACCGCCCTGCAAGCTTGCCTCATCCCGCCCCGCCCCGCCCCGCCCAAT
>VIYQ01000829.1:0-18364 GCA_009928355.1 Chlorella sp. CH2018
GAACAGCGCCAGGGGTGGGCTTGGCAGCCGGGGCGGCGGGAACAGCACCAGCGGCCGCACCGGGGGTTGCTGCACCAGGCACAGCGGTGCCAGCGGTAGCGCCAGGAACTGCGCCGGGCACAACTGCGCCGGGCACAACGCCGGGGACTGCGCCGGGCACAACGGCGCCGGGGACAGCGCCAGGCACCACAGCGCCGGGGACGGCGCCAGGCACCACAGCGCCAGGCACTGCGCCAGGAACGGTGCCAGGGACGACTGCGCCAGGGACTGCGCCGGGGACGGCGCCAGGCACCACGGTACCGGGCACAACGCCGGGGATGGCGCCGGGGATGAGAGCCGGCGGGGAGGGGGCAGCCGGCGGGGGCGGGCTGGAATAGACGCGGTCCATTGTGAGGTTGGCCAGCTGGGCCACAGACAGCCTGGCCGACAGCTCCTGTGGGAGATGGAGCAGGGGAAGCTTACAAGCCTGGGTTAGACGGCAGAGGCAGGCAGGAAGTGGCGTGCCGGGATTTGCAGCAGCACTGCAAGCGGCTGCTCAACTGCCACCTGCCGCAAGTGCTGACTCAAGTGGCTACATCTGGCAGAGGCGCGGCATCGCTACCATAGACTGCGCTCCAACCGCACCTGGAGGTTGAGGGTGCCGTTGGAGGCAAACCACACCAGGCAGGGCACGATGTGGTCGGCAATGCCCTCATGCCAGGCGTACGCCACGTTCATCTCTGCAGAAGGCCATCAACAGGTGGCAGTAGCGGTGTGCTATCATGGATAGGGGACTGGAGAACAGCCAGGCCAGGGCAGGCACAGGCATCACATCTGGCTGCAGGTGCTGCCGCCGGCGAGCGCAGCAGCTGCTGAGGGGCGAACTGCGGGCAGCATCTGTGAGCAGCAGCTGTGAGAGCTCACCCTCAAAGATGGCGGAGCGGTCGGACAGCACGCTCAGCATGGGCGGCTTGGTCTCGTCCACATGCAGCCATGGCAGGCGCTGCACCAGCTTCTGGTTCCACATGAACAGCGGGGTCTTGCCCGTCTGCAGGGTGGTTCAAAGCAGCCAAAGTCCGAGTCAGTGCCAAGGTTGGTTGCGCAGAGCAGCAGGGGGCTTCCATGCCACGCACGTTGCACTGAGCACCGGCTGTCCAGCTCCTCAGCATTCTGCTGCCACCCACCACCCCGCCTTCGTTCAGCCCCTGCTGCAGCTCCCCCGTCCCACTCCCTGCTGCTGCTTCTCATCTCACCCCCTGGCTGACACGCGGGTCGGCGGCCAGGCGGCCATTGGCATCGATGAACCCAAGCTCGAGCCTGCGGGGCGAGACACATGGCAACAACGTGGGGTTAGAGCGCAGCAGTGGGTAACAGTGTGGCACAGTGAATGTGTCACGCCGAGGGATAAGGGCAGGGCGCATACTGGCCCAGCGAAGGGACGGGCGGCAGGCAGCACAGCACAGCAGCGTGAGGCATGCAAGCGTAGCGGCAGCAGCACGACAGGGACTGCAGCACCAGCAGAGCAGCAGCAGGTTGTGCAACAGGGCGGGGCGACGCACATTGCGTTCACAATCTCCAGCGACTGCCTGGCGGTGATGGTTGGGGAGCGGTCGGAGAACCAGGTGGGGGTCACCAGCCGCTCCTGGATCTGCAACGAGCCAAGACAGGGTATCGGAGATCACAGGTGAAGAATGTGTGCTTCCCTGCAATCCCACGCCGGCAGCAAGCAAGCTCTGCCGCTGCCGAGATATAGCACTGTGCTGCTTTGCTTGCCTGGCATCTCTGCTAGGTACGGCTGCAGGGAGACCACGCCAGCTTCAGCAAGCGAGCTTGAGCTTGAGCCCTAAGAACCTCAGTTGACCAGCAGCTTACCGGGATGTAGTCGGAGGGCACGCCAAAATAGCGCAGGCGCAAGATGCTGTCCATCACAAGGGTGTGGGTCTTGGTGTCTTTCTGCGGGTGGCGCGTTGTGAGGGACAAGGTGTGAGCAAGTAGGCGCCCCTGCGGCTGCTGTGCATCGACAGGTGGCTGCACCTCTCCCCACACTTCAGCATCTGGAGTGGACACCAGCAGCTGCTGGCCGCACCACCCCAGGGTCTCCCTAGTGGTCCCTAGGCAGAAGACTGGCATCACACAAGGTGCCGCACTGAGAAAGATGGGGAACAGCGGCAGCAGCAGCAGGCTCACCAGCATGGACAGGAAGGCGACGGGCGGGAAGCCAGGGAACCGGAACTTGCCGTTGCGGTTCACCAGGCCCCATGCCTCCCACTCAATGGCGTTCACCTCTGTGGGCGGGCAGGCAGGCAGCATTAAAGAATGGGCCTGAGGAGCACTGCAAGGCCAGGGCCAGCAGTGCAGCAGCATCTGCTTGGCGCCATGAACAGTAGTGCGCTGAACCACCTGCCGCAGCTGCCCGAGGCTTCGCTGCCCACCTGAGATGACGCCCTGCATCTTGATGATGTCCCCAAAGTTGGCGTCATAGAATGCCTTGGGCAGCTGCTCAATGCATCCGGGGGCAGGGGGGCAGGAGGTTTTGGCGCTGGTGGGACGCAGCTGCAACCCACCTTGCTCACGGCTGAAGCAGGCGCAGAACTGCCGCATGTGCAATAGATGCTGGCTGTCCACGCGTGTGATAAGTGGCTGGTGGGCACCCAGCAAGGCTGCCCCACCTTGACGGCAAAGGAGGCGCCGGCAGAGATGCCCATGGCAACAATGGGCTTGTTCTGCAGGCCGTGCTCGTACAGGAAGTTCTGCAGAGGGGTGTGTTGAGTGGCAAGACAGGGTGCAAGTGGGCTTGGGATGACAAGCGGGCCGGCAAGCACCGGGTTGCCGGGTCCCACAGCCGTTGCCCCGCATGCAACTGCGCAGGACAGCTTCACTCTGCAGGCCGCAGCAGCTGGTATGAGCACGCTGCTTACTCTGCAACTGTTATTGCAAAGCTGGCGCCTACCAAATGTCACTGGCCGCTCATCCCTAGTCCAGCACAGCCCATTCAACAAAGGCACCAAAGGCCCAAACGAAAGCTGCCTTGCCTGGATGATGTACGGCGCCTCCCACATGTCGCTGGCTGCAGGGTCGGACCCGGAGTTGAAGCAGCGGCCATGCTGGGAGCGGTTCTTGGACTCAACAGCCAGCACAGCGTACCCGTGCCTGCAGGTTCACACACGGGGGAGCCTTGCCGCATGCTCAGGTGTGCAGCAGCGCTTGCAGCAGCATGCACAGCAGCCTGGTGCGGCGGCGCAAGCAGCAAGCATGGCTTTTGCTGCACCCCGCATCGTCACATGCAGCAGCCCGTTGCCACATAAGCAAGCGCGCCCCAGGACCGGCCCAAACGTACGCGAGCGCCTGCTTGGTATGCGCCACCTCCTCGGGCAGACCCAGGCACTCGGGGCAACCCTCCTGCAAAGTTGGCGACGATGACACACAGGCGTTAAGTTGTGCAGTTTTGCAACTGCACATCCACCAGCGCTGCATGTGCTATGCTGCGCTGCGCTGCGCTGCGCTGCGCTTGGGCACTCACTGGGTCGTAGGGCCAAGAGCCAGAGGCATCGTGGTAGCAGCCGTGGAACATGACAAACTGCGGCACACACGGGGGAACCGGAGGATGAGGCAAGGGAATTTCGATTGAAGGAGTGCTAGGGAAGGTCTGGAGTGCCACCCCGGCTGCGCTCCAAGTCTCTCCTGCGCCGCAGCTGCTCAACCGATCCAGCTTCCGAGCCGCCTGGCAGCGGTGGTAGGAAGGCTGGCGGTCCACCCAACCGCAGCTCACCGTGCCAATGGGGTCCTCCGGAATCTGCAGGGCGCAAGCATGGGGTAGGGGCAGGCAGATGAGGGGTTGGCAGCCACTCAGGCTGTTCCATGGCGCCCGCTCGTGGTGTGCTCGTCCACCATGCTAGCGGATGCGAGGGCCGACCCTCCTGCCGCTTGACCGGGGCCTGCCGTGTTCATGCAAACCGATCCCGACCGCCAGCTCCCCACCCGGCTTGCTCTCAGGCCTGCTGTACCTGGTAGTAGTGCCAGCGGTCGTAAAACTCAAACTTGGAGGGCTTGAGGCCGCGGTTGCTGGGCGCCTTGACCACGCCCATCTGCCAGCGGGCCAGCGCTGCACCAAACACCTTGGCCTGGATGGCGGCGACGTTCACCTGGCCGGGCTTGAACTGGAGGCGCGGAAGGCAGCGGCGGTTGGGGGGTGAGCCGGTGGGAGGGGCAAGAGTGCGGGCGGTACAGGAGAGCGGCAGGCACCGGGGCTGAGCTGTCCCAGCACTGCAGCCTGCTGCCCAGCCCGGCCACAGCACTGCCTGTCCAGCCGTCCCCGCCTCTGCCTAAAGGCAGGTGCCAGCAGCAGGGCGCCCCCGGTCACATACCGAGGGGGGAGCCGCCTGGATGGAGAACGAGTCGTCCCTCTCGCCGGTGTTGATCTCGCGGGCCACCGACAGGAAGCCCTTGAGCATCTGGTTGGCCACCTCCACCTCCACGTCGTTATCCAGGCCGGGAATGGTGGTGCCCCGCACGTTCCAGGGCAGCTCGCCGTCGTCGCGGTAGCCAGTCTCGGGGTCAACGACATCGTCGTCCTGCGCGGCGGCGGGGCCCACCAGCGCTGCCAGCGCCACGCCCAGCAGGAGCGCTGCCGCGGCGGCTCGGCGTGCGATCCCGCCGCGGGCCATGACTGTGAACTGCGTGCCGCGCTCCTGGGCTGCAGGGGCGGGGACATGGGGGGCGGGGCAACCGCATGGGCTCGGGCCGGCGGGGCGCCCAGGCCTTCGCGATGCCAGATCGGAGATCCCACGCTGTTGGAAAGCAGCAGCAGGGCCGCGCGGCGCACGCTGGAGCCGCGAGCCGTCGGCCAGCGGTGCAACAACCCTGCGAGCGCGCGCACCTGCTGCCGCGGACAATTAAGGCAGCGGCACGAGGCTGGCACCGTGCAGCACAAGTAATTAGCCCAGATCCTGCTGCGCGGGCCAGCAACCACCCGCCCCATGGCACCCGCTGTGCCGGCACAGCAGGCGGGTGCAGCTGCAGCAGTTGCTGCAGGGGCGGGGCCCCTTGGCCACTACCACCACCGCTGCAGGCTGTGAGGTGCATCAAGTATGCTTGACAGTGTGCTCGCAGGCATTCCTGGCAACTCGCCAGCAGACGTGGTCAACCACAGGCCTGCTGCCACTACACCTGCACCACCCGTCGTGCCAGCACCTGCCGCGCCAACTTCCCTTGCTACCAAAGTGGCTGCCAGGGGTGGAGAGGGCCTGCCCTTCCCTACTGTTCGCCTTGTGCCCAGCACATACTGCGTACAGATTACAGGCGGGCCAGCGGCGTCGGCCGCTGCGGGCCGGGAGGCAAGGTGTGGTCAGTGCACTGAAAGGCCGGAGGCGTTAGGGAAAAAGGGGATTGAATGCAGCGAGGAACGGAGCAAAAGACAAGCTGACGGAAGGGACGGGCCTGCTTTAGGAGTGGGCGGCGCGGCGGGGGCGCAACAGGCGGGTGTCGTATGCGGATCATGCATTCATTCAGGGGCAGCTGTGGGGCACTGGCGCGGGGCGCAGCACAGCGCCCGGGCAGCTAGTATGGCAAAACAACATGGTGGCGCTGAGGCAGGTGTGGGCAGCTACTTGCTTGCCCAAACCCTTGTGCCGTGGCGCGCGGGGTGGAATGCTGGCAAGGGTCGCTACTCCCCGAAACGGCTGATCACAACAGCTGGGGATGCACGCAGCTCAGGCGGTGGCAGCCGCGCTCTGCTGCTGCTGCGCCCCGCCCGCCTTCTGCTGCTTCGCCTTCCAGTCCTTGACAGCCGCCTGTGGAATGGGGGGAGGTGCAGGTGCCATGAATGGTTGGTACGGTGTTGGACGGTCATTGCACGGGTGCAGCTGGTGGGAACGGGCACGAAGGGAGGCAGCAAGGCTCACGGGAGCCAAGCCACAGCCGGTGCAAGCCTGCTGAACCAGCTTGCTCTGGAGCAACCCCGCTGCAGCCAACCGCTCTGAAGACATGCGCTCGGTTTCCCACCTTGATAGCGTCCTCCGCCAGCATGGAGCAGTGCAGCTTGACGGGCGGCAGGCTCAGGTGCTTGGCAATGTCGCTGTTCTTGATGGTCAGCACCTCGTCCACCCCCTTGCCCTTCACCCTGCGGCACAGTGGGTTGCAGCCGGGTGCACGCACGTGAGCAGCAGCATGTGTGTGGTCAGCAGCACATCAAATCACTGGCTGCGGTGCTACTCTGCGACTGCTTGCCACCGCGCATGCACGCTGCTGCCGGCAACCGCGCCGCCATGCGCAAACAGCGGCAAACGGCAAGTCGGCCACAGCGCCACGCACCACTCGGTGGCCACGCTGCTGGAGGCGATGGCGGAGCCGCAGCCAAATGTCTTGAAGCAGCTGTCCACGATGTTGCCATTGTCGTCCACCTTGATCTGATCAACAGGGCGAGGAGCACAACCGGGCAGGAGGGGGTGAGGAGGGCCGGCAGCAGGGTGGCCATCAAGCGGGTGGCAACAGCCAAGGGCAGGGGAGCTAGGGATGCGTGAAGGCAGTCCAGCCAAGCACTGCGGCAAGGAGTTGCCTGCCCTTCAAACCTGCGCCTCTGCACGCGCACCTGCAGCTTCATCACGTCGCCGCAGGCGGGCGCGCCCACCAGGCCGGTGCCCACATTGGGGTCGGCCTTGTCAAAGCTGCCCACGTTGCGCGGCTTCTCGTAGTGGTCCACAACCTGCGGCAGGCAGGGCGGCGAGTTGCATAAAGGCGGGCGAGGGCGGCGGCGGCTGGCGGCGGTGGCTGGAGCACGGGCTGCGAGCGCCGGCGCAGCTCTGGCGGCGCCCGCCCGCCTAGGGGATGTGCGCGGGCGCTGTTTCAGGCGGCGAGCGGGTGCGCCAGGTGAACCCCTGCGTGCCCAAAGGGTCCTAAAGCTACAACGCGCGGCGGCCGCTGCCGGCGCGCCCTCACGTTCTTGTGGTAATGGCGCGCCAGCACGGAGGTTGCGCGGGCCAGCTCCTGCGCCAGGCCGCTGGTGCTGGCCAGCAGTCTGCTCGCTGCACGGGTTGCTGCCAGCATTGTTGCAGGTGCTTGTTTGACAGTGCCAGAGTTTGAGAACGTGGCAGTCAGGCCTGCTGGCAGCTGCTGGGCACCCAGCCGCCGCCCCATGCGCGCGGCGGCGCGGCGTGGGGCCAACCCTTGCCCCAAATGCCCGGGCCGCCGCGGATCCGTGCATCAGCAGTTGTTTAGAATTGTTGGGCTGCCAGCCGCACGCACGTCGGGACGCTCCCAGTAAGCTGGCGCCCGTTTTTTCTCTCGCTCTGCCCCAGCCTGCCTTGTCGCAATCACCAGACCACCCCTGGGCCATACCATGACTTTCTGAGTCTGCTACACTAGCGATCGGCAAGCCGCCCGTGCCACCGCCGCCGCCGCCGCCACCGCTGCCACCGCCTGCCCAAAGCCTCCACTCCACGCTTTCACTCTTTCACAGCCCAATGGAGGGCGCCGGCCTGGAGCCAGTGGAGGGCGATGACATTGTGGCGGCAGCGCTCAAGGTGCTGTGCACGGCAGACCCGCATGAGAAGGCACGCCGCACAAACGCGATTGTGGAGATGTGGCAGGCAGGGTGCATCGGCCTGCCGCAGGCGGGTGTGGCCCACGCTCCACCCCCCGACCGCCCAGCACGCGAATCTACAAAGGCACGTGCGCTGAATTGGCAGGTGTTTGGCATCGCAGTCAGTTGAGCTTTGAGCGCGGACCTGATGCGTCGTGCCATCCTTTTTTGCGAACACGCTGCACAGCGGCCTGCCTCCTGCGCGTCACAATGCTGCTGCACCTTGCTTGCCTTTGCCTCTTTCCGGCCGCAGGTCAAGCTGGTGCCTGCCGACAAGGCGCCCAAGCGCGGCAAAGGCGGCTCCCTGGCCTCCCGCCAGGCCATGCTGCACGCGCTGGTGCACATTGAGAACGCGGCCATCGACCTGGCTTGGTGGGTAGGGAGGGTTGCAGTCGGGCTGATTCTGCAGCCCTGGCAGCACGTGGATCGTGCTTGTGCATATTGGAGCGCACCTGTGAGTCCTCTAGGGGCAGCATTGGTGGGTGCTTCGCATGCCGCCGGTGCTATCCACATCAGCTTGCTCATGTAGAATCCACGCTGCTGCAGGGACATCATCGCCCGGTTTGGACTGGATCCCACATACCAGGCAAGCAGCTGGCACATGACGCTGTCGCGCCCCACATGCCGGCATGTTGGGGCACATCACAGCCTGTGGTGCCCCTCCAGCCACCACCAACTTCCGCCTGCCCTTTGTTCCCTGCCGCAGCTGCCACGCGAGTTCTACGACGACTTTGTCACCGTGGCAGCAGACGAGTGCCGCCACTTCCTGCTGCTGGAGCAGCGGCTGCAGGCGGTGGGCTCTCACTACGGTGCGCGATCTGCAACTTGTTGGGGTGTTTCTGGTGACTAAGTTCAAGGCTGCTTGAGCAGCGACTCGCTGCAGGCAGAACAGTGCGACCATCGTATGGTGGCTGCGCTGCCACTCGGCATTGGCCCGTTGTGTGTGGCAACGAAGGCGCCTGCGCCGCCAGCTTGCAATGCACAGTGGCACCGCTCACCATCCCTTGCCTGCCTTGTTTGCCTGCAGGCGCGCTGACCGCGCACGATGGGCTGTGGGAGAGTGCAGCGGAGACGGCGCACAGCCTGCCAGCTCGCCTGGCCATAGAGGTAAGTATGCCAGCTGCTACCTCTGGCGGCTGGCTGGCCATCGCCGCAGGGCAGCAGGAGAGCGAGCATCGTGTTCTAGACGATGCCGTTGCCTGCTGTGCTGTCGGCGCCGCCCGCAGCTGTGCATGCTTTTGTGAACTGCTGCCAAGCCCATGCAGCACCGCATGCACACAGTCCAGTGACAGGCGTGAAGCTCAGCACCCACCACCCTGGCCCTGCCCCCTGCAGCACTGCACGCACGAGGCGCGGGGCTTGGATGTGCTGCCCCAGACCATCCACCGCTTCCGCTCCAATGGCGATGGAGAGAGCGCAGACCTGCTGCAGGTGGGGCCACGTGGGCAGCTTGCCTTTGGCATTGCCTTTGGCATGTGGAGGGCCTTTGGCATCCAACAGCCAACAGCTGCCGACAGCTGCGCCTGCGCCTGCGCCCGGCTGCATTGCCTGCCCCCTGCCTTCAGTCCCGAGTGTCTCCAGACCCAGCGCACGGCTCCTTCCAACCCTTTGCTCCTCAGCTGTGCTCATGCTCACACAGGATGTTATTTACAAGGAGGAGGTCAGCCACTGCGCAGCAGGGGTGCGCTGGTTGAAGCACTTGCACGCCCTGGCATGCAGCATGGACCCGCTGGCTGGCACCCCCACCACAGCAGTCGATGCAGCAGCCGCACAGCAGCAAGGGCAGCAGCAGCAGGAGGGGACGGCAGCGGAAGGAGCGGAGCAGGGCACGGCGCAGCAAGCGGCAGGCGCGCAGCAGGGAGGAGAGCAGCTACCAGCTTGGGCTGAAGAGGCTCGGAGGCATGCCACAGTGGAGCTGTGGTTCCATGCGCTCGTTCGCGCGCACTTCCGCGGCCCTCTCAAACCCCCCTTGTGAGCTGGCTAGCTGCTTGTGGGTTCCAACGGGTGGAGGGCAAGTGCCCGTGGCATGGGGTGCATCCTGCTATGTGGTTGTGTGTGCACTTCCTGCTGCAGCATGGGCCGCACCCTAGGCAGTGGCCACTTCTGCTCTGAAGATGCAACTGCCAAGCCCGCCTCTCCCATGCTTGCGCAGCAACGAGGAGGCACGCGCAGCGGCTGGCTTTGGGCCCGAGTGGTGAGGCAACGTGCTGTTGCATACCTGCAGATTGCACTACTGCTGCACGGGTACCAACCGAGAGGCAGCCGTCTGAAGCAGCCTCTAACCATGATCCTGGCTGGTTGTCCTGCGCAGGTATCTGCCACTCTCAGCAGATGTGATGGATGCAGAGGAAGCAGCCAAGGCGGCGGCAAAGGTGGCAGGGGGTGCGGCAGCAGCGTTGAACTGATAATGTGTCTGCATGATGGCATGATATGATGAGCTGTTGCTGAAGGACATCTCGCAAGCCTTTGCCTTGACAAACTGCCACCTATGTCCGTCCACCTATGTTGCACTGTCAACTGTCAAAGCGTTACAATGGCACAGTCTTGATGGGGAGGATGCAAACATGTCCAGCGGTTTGCACAGCATCAGGAGCCCAGCGCACTAGCAAATGGAGCGAGCGGGCATGCAGCAGTCGGGTACACAACAGGAGCACAATACGCAACATCTAGCGGGAAAGGGCGGAGCAAATGAGCAAACAAGGGGACGGAGCAGGAGAGGCATGGCATGACATGCTGCTGCCTGTCGATGCCTACTTGCCTGGGGGGTGCACCCGCACACTGCTGCCCCCCAAGTGGCAGCGTGGCGGCACCTGCCCATCCCTCACTGCGGCGGCGCGTCGACATGCTGCTGCTCCGCAATGCTGCGGCTGCCCTCCAGCTCCATGTCTGCATCCTCGCCTGCCTCCTCAGCATCATCCGGCACATCGTCCGCCTGCAAGCAGGGAGAGCAGACAGGTCAGCGCTCTCGCCACCATCAGCGGTGGGTGTGCAGGATTGCTGCCCACTTCGTTGTGTGGCATCACATGCCACTCGGGATAGCCTGCCGTTCCATTTCAACTGGCCACTCACAAGCCACACAACAGACTGCTCTGTCTGCTGCCATTAATTCTGCATCCCCATCTGTGCACCTCGTCCCGCTCCCTTGAGTGCGGGTCAGTGTGCTGGTGCACAGCCTTTGTGCATGCAGTGTTCCCGCACACAAAGGTCAACCGCTTGCCTCGTCAACCTCCTTGCTGGGTGCGGATAAGGAGTTGATGATGTCCACAATGTGCTGGTGCCCCCGGCTCAGTGCCTCATCCACCGGTGTGTTCTCCATCCTGCGGGTTGCAGAGCGCGGCAGAAGCAGAAGGTTGAGCCTCCTCCAGCAGCAGCAGCAGCAGCGCGACCACCACCTGGGTGCTTGCAGGGAGCTGACCTAACTGATCTTAAGCCCCACAGCCAACAGGACCTCACTTGTTCAGAGCAAACGCAGAGGCTCCAGACTCCAGCAGCAGGCGGACCACAGCATCCTGGCCCATGAGGCAGGCCCAGTGCAGTGCGGTGTTGCCGCTGTCATTGGCGATGGACACATTCTGTTGGTGGAGCAAGGGAGTGGTAGGGCTCTTGCATTAGCGAAAGGCGGGGTGGTTGGGGTAGGATGGATCGGCCGGTGAGGCGGGCGGCACTGGCGGGCAGCGGCTCGTGTCGGCTCAAGCGGAAGCGAACAGCCCGACTGCAGCAGCTATGCCAGCACCAGCATGCGTGTGCCATCAGGCGGCACGTGAGACAGCAGTAGAGCAGGCAGCAGCAAGCAGGGCAGGGGTGGCAACCATGGCTGTGCAGCACAAGCCGGCACCCACCGCGCCGGCGTCAATCAGAATCTTCACGATGTCGGCATGCCCGTTAGCAGATGCCATGTGCAGTGCTGCAGGGGAGTGGCAGCACCAGTGGGGAGCACCAGCAACGTCAGCACACTATCGCCCTGCCGAACAGTGCCCCTCCCGTGCTCAAACGAGCTCGAGTCCCCACCTGTCTTGCCCCACTCGTCCGCCGCATTCACGTCCACTTTGCCTTCCAGTGCCTTGTGCACATCGTCTGCGTCCCCGTACCGAGCACCATCAATCAGCAGCTCCAGCAGCTCTTCGGAGCTGGCCATAGTTGCCGCGGTGTGGCGTGAGCTGCAGGGGGCGGGGAACGGGGCGCTTGGTGCCACAGCAGGCGGCGGCGGCAGAGCGGCGGCGGCGGCGGCAGCTATGGGCGGCGGGCGGGCAAGCGACCTCTGCTGCCGCTTCATGTATCTGCCCACATCCGGCGCAGCAGCTTGCCTGGCGCGCACGAGTTGGGCTCGGTCGGCTGGGCCACCTCCTGCTCTCCTTTTGCTGCCCCGAACGGTTCCAGCTGGAGTGCCAGCGTGCGATAAAGAAGTGTATGACGCGCCATGCATGCGCGCCCTGCATGCATGTCAGGGCCGCCAGCCGCCGCCGCCGCCAGCGGCAGGCCTGGCAGCCCTGGTTTTCGGCTGGCCCCCATGACACCCTGCCTGCTGCATCCTTGCCCTGGACGAAGGCCTCTGCCCAAGAACGTCGCTTAACAGGGGAGGTTAAGCGGATAAGGCGCTGGGGCGAGAATGGGCAGGCCGGTGGCATCTTGCCTGCAATATGGCCACGGAAACTGTGCATTGCGCGAAACAATGAAGCAGTCAGTCCAAAGCACAAGCAGTGGTGGGTGTGGGGTACAGACCGAAAGAATCAGGGCCCAGCGAGCCGTGCCATGCTTCTCATTGTTTGGGGTGGAGTGGCTGGCTTGCAAGCAGAAAAAGTGCAAGCTAGCGGTGGGTTGGCACAGGTGAAGGGATGGCGCAGGTCATGTGTAGCTGTGGAGTGAAGACGTGACGGTGAGACACAGCGCTTGGGCGCAAATGCGGCCAACTCAAAGGCAAACAGGAGACAGTACACCTTGGGCAGCGCAGACAGACGGGCGGTCAGGCAGGGAGGCCTCACAGCCGCCACACACCAGCTGAGCCAGTCGCTGCCCCTGCCCCAACTCGCGAGCGACGCCAGCAACTGCCGCGGGGCCGAGCCGCAGCAACGGCATCAGCAGCAGGCCTTGTCACGCCGCCGCTCACACAGGCACGATACCATAGTCGGTATTGCGGGCATAGCGCACGCAGCGCGACGGGTTACGTGGGTCAGGCTTGAACTCCTCCGGTGGCCAGCACTTGGTGCACGTCTGGCCCTGGCTGCCCGTGCAGACATCGCAGAAGGAGTAGTCGGCATTGTTGTTGGCCCTGTTGCTCAGGCACTCCCGGCAGATGCCCGCGCTGTCGGCAAAGTAGCCTGCGGGGAGGGGGAGCGGGCAAGGGAAGGCACGGTCAGGCTTCAGCATGATCAATGGACCTGGCAACCAATGGCAAGCATGCGACTGCAATGCGCACTGGCCCACGCTGGCTTGCGGGGCAGCAGGCCGCGTGTGCACAGGCACAGGGCTGTGCGCACCAGCTGCCATGTGCAAAGCAATCAGACGGTTCGGTGCGTGCGCACCGTTCATGCACGTCCTGCATTTGTTGGCTGGCCCGCATGTGTCGCACATCATGACTAGGCACTGCGGCGCACACAGTGGGGACAACAGGAGAGGCATGGTTGGGCTGGTGGGCGGGCGGGCTTCTTGCTAAGCGGAGGGGGACAATTCAGCACAAACATGTGTGCTTGCGAGGCATCTGGCTTGAAATCCGGGGCGCGCACGGGTGCAGGGCGTGCATACCTGGTTGCAGCGCCCCTGCACGTTATAGTAGAGTGGCTTGCAGCCGGCTGCCCGGCATGTGTTGGCATTACCGCGGCAGTCCTCGCAGTTGACGTCCTTGCACTGCATGGCGGAGCAAGTGACGGGCAGTAGGGCGGAGCAAGTGACGGGCAGTAGGCGTGATTTGGGTCAGTGGCGCGCTGCGGTAGGGGCAATGAATGGATTCTCCTGCAAGTCGGCCAACACTTCTCTTGACCAAGGGACTGTGTGACCTCAACAGCGGAGCTGCCCAGCACAGTTGGACGCACCGGGATGAGCGGCGAGCACGCGGTGAAGAGGCCCCACTTGTTCACGTTGACGGGTGCATAGCCGTCCCTGCACGTCTTGCACACAAAGCCGCCAGGCAGCACCTGGCACTCGGTGCAGCCCGGCAGGTTGCACTGCGGGTAAAGGAGGGAGGCGCGGGGCCGGGGTTGGGCCAGGCACAGCGGGCGGCAGGCACCGAGGCAGATGAGCAGCCCTGGAGGCTCAGCCTCGCCTAGACCACGCCGGGCCACACCCTGAAGCGCTGCTCCTGATGACTGAGCAACTGCATGGCACTGCGCACAACTGCCAGGCAGGAGAGGGTCGGGGGGCGGTTGTGGGCCCCGCCTCACCATCAGGCATTTGCCATTAGCCAGGTACGGCATTGGGTCGGTGTCGGTCATGCACTGCGTGCACGTCCTGTAGTTGGCCTGGCACAGGGAGCAGTTCTCGTCCTGGCACTGCAGGCACAAACAGGCAGGGGCAGCAGGGGCAGCAGGTGGGGTGGGGCATGCGCGTGGGTACACAGCTCGCGCACGGATGGTCCGAAACACGGTGGCAGTGCTGCAGCAACACAGCACAATGCTGTGCAATACAGAGCTGCAGCTGCAAGTGCTCGATTTAATGTGCAGCATGCCCGCCAAGGCCCTTCCAGCCACCCTCAGCCTCACCGGCAGGCACTGGTCGGCAGGCCGCTTGGCGGCGGTGTTGCGGCCCCAGCCGCGCTCGCCCGCGCCGGGCAGGCCATTCTGGCAGCCGCCGGCATCGCACTGCGCGTAGTTCTTCTTGCACCTCAGGCAGCCAGGGGAGGCGCACTGCGGGAGGCAGAGCGGGGTGGTGGGCAGGCAGAGCAGGGTAATGCGGCAGACAGACTGAACTAGGGTGCAAGTTACACACAGCTTGCATGCCCCTGATAGCTCGGCAACGGCCCAAACAAAGTATGGAGTGCTCACACAGCCGGGGATGGCATGTATTGGAGCAGCGCATCAAAGCCAGGCACCCAGGGGTGAAGGGACAAACAGCACTCACGCGGCGGCACGCCTTGGTGACAGGGTCCAGGCCATAGCCACCGCCAATGGGATTGCCCCAGTCGTCGTACTGCAGCACAGCAGGCACAGCAGCCCAGGTTCGTCCCAGTTGGGTTGGGGCGGATGCCAGGCAAGCAGCCTAGCGGCAGCACGGCTGCAGGGTGCCGCACTGTAGCAAGGGCCGCCCGGTTTGGCTGCACGATGCACATCACGCCGAGGAATACATTTGATCTTGCTCGGTACAAGACCTCCTCACCTCGATGTGCGGCAGCTGGTTGCACTCCAGGCACTTGAGGTCAGCACCGCAGCGCTTGCAGTTGCTGTCCAGGCACTGCGCATGGTGGGAGGATAGGGCAGGCAGATCGGCAAGTGGGTTGGGAGCTGGTGGGCATGTGCAACATAACGTGCGCTGGTGGCGGCATCCGTGGCAAGATGCACACCAGCTGTGCAGGCAAGTAATAGTGACAGTAAGGAGGCAGCAAAAGCAGGCCAGGTGCACAGGGGGAGCTTGCAGTTGGTGGGCGGCGGGGCGGCCAGCCAGGCAACCGGCTCGTGCAAACGCCAGCAGAGCAATAGCAGGACCCCAAGCGTTGTGGCAGTGCAGAACGACTAAAAGCACGCCCCGGCCCAATCCAACAGGCCACGCAGGCAGGTGCACAATGAAGGCAGCACAATGGTGGGGGCACGCACAGCCTTGCAGGTTCCATCGGGCATTCGGAAGTATCCCTCGTCACACAGCGTGCACTTCTTGCCGGTCACGTCGCACTGCAGGCAGCCCGTGTTGGCCTGCTGGGCCGTGCACTGTGTGGGGCAGCAGGGCAGCAGGGCAGCAGGGCAGGTGGGCGGTGGAGCGATGGAGAGACGAACACCAGGTAGCACAGGGCGGGGCCAGCGGGAGAGGTCAGCGGCTAACTACCAGCTGACCGCAGGGTGGGCATCAACTGGGTCTGTCCGGCTGCACACCCGGCGCGCCTCCCGGCAATCCGCACCAGCGGGCCGCGGTGGCAGGCAACCCAAGCTCACCTTGCGGCACTTGCCCAGCCTGTCTTTGTAGGTGGGGAAGCCGGGGTTGGAGTACGAATACGGGTCCGACTTGACGACGCCCAGGCAGCGGTTGCAGGGCTTGTCCAGCGGGCCGCAGTGCAGGCACATGGGGTCAGCGCACTGCACAAGGAACGGGGTGCGGGGTGCAGGGTGTGGGCAGGCAGCCCATGCGTTAGCCCCGAGTGCGCAGCCGCCTTGTTGGAGCAGCCGGCCTCCGTGGCGCAGTGCGCAGCACAATGGCGCTGATGCGATGTAGGGCCACTGCAGCCGACTACAGAAAGCACGAGGCTGGCTGCCATGCATCTGTGACGGCAGTGCATCCCTGCCAGGCCAGCCGGCCAGCCAGATCGGGCGCGTCCCAGCTCCACGCCCCACTGCAGCTGCAGTGCATGCAGCTCCGCCTGCTGCTGGTCCCCGAGCCGAGATACCGGGCGGCACCGCACCTTGCGGCAAACCTTGCCGGACAGGTAGTTGCCAGCCAGGCACAGGTTGCAGGCGGTGTCGATGCCGTTGCACTGGAGGCAGTTGCGGCCGTAGTCGCCCTCAAAGTCATTGCAGGTCTGGGTTGGGAACCAGGCGGGCTTGACAACAACAGACACGCCTGCTGCCGTGGCCGCAGCTGCCACCGTGGGTCGCCGGCCCTTGCTCCACGCGTCGTTCAAGGCATCGGCCTGTGGGAGGGCAGCGAATGGCGTGTGTGTGCAGGGCGGCCAGTGGCCTGGCGCGCGTGGGCGTGGCGGCGGCGGTGGCGGCACCGTCCCCCCCATCCCCTCGGCGGGGCCGCACCATGTGCTTGGCGTTGTCCCGGTACACATCGGCTGTCACCGCCGTGGCTGCGAGGAGCATGGGAGGCAGCGGGAGGGCGGGGTTGGGTAGCCGCGAGGAGCGGCCCCAAGGCACCCCCCGGCACCCCGCCTCCCGCTCAATTGGGCATCCACAACAACCATCTGCACGCCGAACACGGCGTACCTGTCGCCAGGAGGCCCAGCAGCAGTGCGAGGGCCCGGCCGCGCATAGCTCCACTCCTTGCGCTTCCACGAGCCTTCTGAGCTGTTGGCAGCGCCGAGAGGGTGCTGGTCAGCAACAAAATTAGAGAGCCCATGCCCCCGCGGCTCCCTGCACCCCTTCCGCCAAGCCGCGCATGGCCGGGGCGAAAGACTTGGGTTTGTTCACCGCCCGCCCACCTGTGAGGCCCCAAACAACACAGAACCGTGTGTGTACGGCGAGGGGGCTCGCAGGAGAGCCGTAAGCGCCTGCGCCCGACGGGCGGGAAGCCGGCGCAAGGGCTGCTTTGGTCCTGCCCCCCGAGCATCCACCCTGCTCATGAAAGTTCATCCGCCCAGACGAGCTTGAATGGGGGACGCACGTGTGCACAGAGCACTGGTTGCCATTCCAACCTGTGGTGAGTCCTGCCGCCGTGTCGGAAGGCCCGCTATGCGCCGCGCAAGGGCACAGCTTACACCCCCCGCACAAATGCCGGCGGCAACAAATGAAATGGAATGCGGGGGCAGAACAAGCTCGAGGCCGGCGCCATCTGCGCGCCACTGGGGCCACCTCACTTCTTGCCCTGCTGCTGCCGCTTCGCATCGCGCTCCGCTTGCCGCCGCGCCTCCTCCGCCTCCTGCGGTGGAATAGCGGGCAGGGACAGAGGAACAGTGGCAGGTAAGCGTCCGCTCGGCTTTGGGTGAGAACAGAGGAAGGTGCAACCAGCGTCGGTAGAAGTCTGCCACGGCATACTGAGGAGCCATGTGGGTCGGCAACAACTGCAGCCAGGCAGCACGGTCAGGTCCAGCCTGCTCCTCCCAAGCACCAGCAGTACGGTACGGTGCAGGGGCTGACCGCAGACTGCTGCCCTGTCCCACCCAGCCCATGCTTCATCCCGCTCAGCCGCGCGCAGGCATGTTCAATGCCGCACTGGCTGATGTTGGCACTGCTAATGCAGCACGCAAACCCCCGCCACGTCGCGCCCCTCTATACAAATACGAGTGCCAAGGTCCCGCCAAGTTGCATCGCAGCTGCGCAGCCCGCTGCCAACACCAGCCCACTGCCCCCAGACTTATGCCAAGCAACGCGAGGCCAGCAGCACTCACCTGCTCCTCCAGCTCCGCCGCAATCTGACAGACCAGCTCATTCTGGTGGCTTCCAGAACAGCAGAACCCAGCCAAACCAGGACCGGGCACGCGATTCACCTGCTCATCCAGCTCCGCCGCAATTTCACGGACCAGCTCGTCCTTGTAGTCCTCAAAGTCGCCGTCCCAGGGGTGCACCTCGCCATCCTCCACAATCCAAACCTCGCTCTTCTCTGCAAGGGCAGGCGGGGCGGTGGGGTGGGGTGGCACACGCAGCTGAGGCATGCTCTATGCCAAATGAGTCGAATAATAGTAGTTGCGGCCTCCTGCCACTGAAAGCAGGGTATGATGCAGGGGTGGGAACATCCTGGCGGCTCCCCATGGCCAAACCCCCACGGCCAAACCATCCCAACAACCACTGGCCCCTCCCGGTGCAGGCCAGACCCACAACAGTCCCCAAACTGGCCCAACCCCTCCCTCAGTTCCAGCGCACCGTCGTCGCAGACGCGGGACAGCAAGCGGGCATCGTGACTGATGATGACCACGCCGCCCTCAAACTCCTCGACTGCGTCTGCCAGCGCATCGATGGACTGCGTGGATGGACAGGTGGGTGGGGAGGGGGGCAGTGTGGGAGGAGGGCAGCGTTT
>VIYQ01000830.1:0-13684 GCA_009928355.1 Chlorella sp. CH2018
CCCCACCCCCCACGTGTATTTGCCTTGCCTTGAACCACAGGATGCCGCTGTGCAGCACAAAGGTGAACTTGCCGTCGTCCTGGCGCACCTCCACCCCCTTGATCAGCCTGCGGGACAGCACGCCGCAGGCAGACAATGTGCTTCTGCCGCGACAGTTGCAGTGCTGATACGGAAGCGGCCGAGCAGTGGCGGTGGCCCAAGAAGCGACTGCAGCTGTCATGTACAGGGCACAGAGGCCGCAAACGAAAATACAGCCGACACAACCACAGCTGCCCACCACAGCACGGAGACCACAGCAGCGGCAGTAGCCGCCGCGCCGGCAGCAGCAGTCAAGCGCGCACCCAATTGCCATGCGCACAAGGCCGCCCAGCCGCATCACATCGCACGCCTCATCCAACGAGTCGCTTGCCGCTTTGTCTTTCACATACACCTGCAGCAGATGGGCAGCGGTAGCACGCTATGGAGCGTGGTGTCTGGGTCCTACAGAGGGCACTCGGTGTGGATGGGCAGGCACCGCTGTTGCCACCAGCGGGCATGCTCCAGGCTGGCACATCTGGGCAACTTAACTGGCTTGGCCCACCAGTTCAGCAACTCACCCCTGTCAGGTTCTGCAGCGGTGCTGCCTGCTGCTGCCCCTGCTGCTGCTGCTGCTGCTGCTGCCCCTGCAGCCCCCGCTGCTGCTGTGCTGCCGCCGGCGTGAGCCATCCAGCCATGCCGACGCCGCCCGCTGCCACCTGCTGATAGTGCCGCCACGCGCCTGCCAGGCTCAGCACCTGCAACCAGAGGGTTTGCGACGCGGCAGGCGCATCTTGGGAGAAGGGCAGCCAGCAGTGCTCGGAGGAGCGGCGGGCCGCAGCAAAGTCTGCAGCTGGGCGTAGCAATGCACACATGCTCACCGCGGCAGCGCAGCAGAGCTGGCAGGCAGCTGGCTTCCCATGCAACGAGTGAGCCACCCACCATGGCTGAGCAGGCGAGGAGGGACACCAGGTGCTGCCAGTCATTGGGCGCAATGTTGGGCGGCCGCAGCGGCTGCGCCCACACCACTGCGGCGGCAGATGCCAGCGCTTGGAGCAGCAGCAGCAGGTAGATGCGCCCCCGTGGCACTGCCGCGTAGAACACCTCTGCTGCTGAACCTGCCGCTACACACGCAGAGAGATGGCGGCAGGGAAGCATAGTTGGGCTTCAGGCGGCACTTGGCTGAGGACAGGCGACAGGAGCATCCGAACACTTGCGCTGAACATCCTGCAGCGCTGCCATCCCTCCAAACCCAGCCGTGGGCGTGCAAGCGTTCCGAGCAGGGGCACCTACCGGGCGCCGGCACAGCGTCGCCTGCCGCCGCTGCCGCACTACTGCCGCTGTCGTTCCGCCGCTGCTGGTGGCTGACACGCTTGCGCTCCCCAGTCTCCCTGCTACGAGGTTGGCGGGTCTGTGGGCGGGTCTTTGGCTTGTGGCCACCGCCGTGCAGGAGGCCAGCCACAAGCAGGCCTGCAGCGGCCCCTACCGCGACCCTGAGCATTGTGAGGCCAATTGAAGCTGCTGTCACGGCCTGGGGGTCAGCCGTGCGCCCTGCAGAGCGAGTGCCCTGCTGGAGGCCAGCTAGGACGGGCAATCCAGCTGAACAGGCCTCGCGCCCGCAACCATGGGCGTCTGGAAGTAGTGTTCAGCCCCAGCAGCGGCGGTGGCGCCCAGCGGCGAGCAGGCACCACAGGTAGCCTTCCCGCCCAGCCCCAAACATGGTCTTTGCTGTCGCGCAGCCGCCAGCAGCGGCCACAATACACTGCCAGTTTATTCAGCAACGTGGGCAGGCCGACCGCCCGCTATGGCAGTCACCGTCGCCCGGCGCTCAGCGGACAGCCAGCCGTAGGCCCGCCCCAGCCGCAGGCAGCGCAGTGACAGGTAGGGCTGTCGATCGGGGGTACCGTCGGGCGCAATGGGCCAGCGCTGTGGTGTCACCGCGCCGCGCCGCCGCCGCCGCCGCCCTAGCGCCTGCAGCCCACCCCGCCCTCCCCACCTGTGGTTGTGAGGACCTGCTGGCACGCCGCTGGCCGCCACCTACTGAAAGTCTCCTGCCACCCCCCCCTCTTGATTTCAGCCGCATGGCCGGCAGCCCCGGCAGCATCGCGGGCGCCACGGTGTGGAGCGCTGCTGCGTGCGGCGGCGCCCACCGCTGCGCCGCCGGCCGGGGCAGCCGCCCGAGTGGTGGCTCCCTTCCCGCCTGTGGGCAAGCCCAAGCTGCGGTACAGCGGCGTGCCAGGAGGTGAGGTGCAGCAGCAGTGGGATGGAGGCGGCAGGCCAGCTTGTGCACTGGTGCCGGCGGCAGCACCAGATGACGAGCGGCCGCTGCTCAGAGTGGCTGCTGGGCACATGTTCCTGCCGCAACGCACATGCAGGTCCTGCCGCCAAGCGAGGCATGGATCGCGCCTGCCCATGTACAGAACACTTTCCTCTCCCCCTTGCCGCCATCTCCCTGCCCACCCGTCTTGTTCTGCCTTCCACTCCTGCAGCGGTGGTGGGGCTTGCAGACGGAATCAATGTGCAGAAGCCAGCTCTCATGGCGGACTGTGCGGAGCGGCAGCCGCCAGCGCCACCCATCAGGTGTGGAGGGCAGCCACCACTGCTGCCGCCGCTGCTGCCGCCGCTGCTGCTGCCGCTTCCCCTCAGCACTGGGCGCTCCCACGCACCTGCCTGCCGCCGCTGCCGCACGCTCTGCTGCGGCGCAGCTCTGCGGCACACTGCCCGTTGGCTGCACGCCTCACTCACCCACCCACCATCACTCTCCCATCCACCCCCTGCAGCAAGAGCGACGACGAGTTTCTGGAGGGCCTGGGCGTGGAGTTTGTGTGGGGCGCCGAGGGCGTGGACGTGGGCGAGCTGAACGACCTGTTTGAGAAGGTGGGTGCTGCTCGGCAGGGCGCTTCCCGTACTGAAGTGGGATCATGCACGTACGCAGCCGCTGCTGTCCCGGCTATCCCGGCGATGCAGCGCAGCGCAGTGCGCAGGCCCTGTGGTGCGCTTCCATGCAGACCCCACCCGCTGCGTAACAACATGTGGGCCTGCTGTTGAGCACAAAGCTGCAGCCCCGTGTGTCCCACAAGTGCTGCCCCTGCCCTGCACTCCTCCTCCCCCCGCAGGTGGGCTTCCCGAGGCGCGACCCCGGCCGCCTCACGCTGGCGCTGGCCAACACGTACCGCACTGTGTGGGTGCGGGCCGCGCGCAAGTCGCGGCTGGCGAAGCAGGGGCAGGTGCGCTGGGAGGCAGGCGTTCGTGACAACGGGCATGGGGGGAGCACCCGATGCTGCACACAACAGCCGCAGCCCAGTTGCCCGATGTTGCACAGAACAGCCGCAGCCCAGTTGCTGGGATCTGCACGGCGGGGGGTACACGTCTCTGGCGGCGCCCCGACTGCCCATCTGCCTCCCCTGTTCCTTCTGTTGACCCGCCCCCTGTGCCCTCCATTGCTCCCCTGCAGCTGCTGGGCTTTGCGCGAGCCACCTCGGACGGCGCGCTGTCGGCAGTCATCTGGGATGTGTCGGTGGCGCCCGCCTGGCAGCGCAGCGGCCTTGGGCGTGCCATGATGGAGCGCCTGACTGCCTCCCTAGTGCACGACGGCATTGCAACCATCACGCTGTATGCAGGTGGGTCTTGTGCACGCCGCGCTGCGGGCTGCAGTGCCATGCTCACATCTTTGCCTGTCGCTGCGGCTGGTGTGGTGATTGTGCTACCACAAGCTCTCCCCATCACGCCACATCCTCCCGCTCTCCTGCCAAGCAGAGCCCAACGTGGTGGCTCTGTACGAGAAGCTGGGCTTTGTGGCAGACCCGGATGGAGTGCGGGGCGTGGCCTACCAGCGGTCGAAGCTGGCGCGGGGCCTCGCCTCAGGCCTGCTGGGTCGGCGATGAGCCTGCAGGGCATACCGGTTTCTTGACGTGTGCTAGGCGGGCAGCCGGCCCGCTGGCAAATCGTTGCTGCAACCCCGTGCCCTGCCCTGCTGCGCTTTGCAAGCTGCTGCCCTGCAGTCTGCGGGCTGCGCCCCTACCCTGCAGTGGAGCGCAGCCCCTCACCCTATTCGTGTGTACCATACCCATTGAGTCTTTAAGCCCTACCTACTAGCCGCCCCGCCACTCCGAAATGTCTGGCCGCCCCGCCCGGCCCATTGCCTGTTCGCTTGTCATTTGTGTATTAGCCACTGCCCACTGGCGCGCATGCGCTGCCCCTCTCTTGTCTCCCTGCCGCCTGTTCTGTCGCTGCCGCCTCCCTGCCTGATTTGTCCAGAGCTCTTTTCCCCAAACCAGCAGCGCGCCATGCTGCTGCCCTTCGGCCCCTTTTTGATCCGCAAATTAACTCCGCCTGGCTTGCTGGTTGTTGCCAATTTGATTGCTGTCCACACTGTGCCTCTCTGTCGGCCCTGTCCCCTCCAGAGTTTGACGTTTTTGCAGCCCATGTCACCCACCCTGCTGTAAGTCGAGTGCAGCAGCAACTCATTCAGCAGCTGAACAAGCCGCCTGTACGTCAGACTGGACGAAGCATGCGTGCAGAGCAGGGCACCCTGCTCTGCCACACCGTGAGGTTGTGGTTACAGGGCTGGCAGGCCGCCTGCGAATGGCGCAGGCAGCAGAGCGATGTAGGGGAGCGGGGAATGCCCGCGGAACAAATGTGCGAGGTGAAAAAGGGGCAAAAGCAGCAGGAAAGGGCAAGAGGAGGGGGTGCAAGGGACAGCAGCTAGAATAGGAGTGGCTGGGTCGGTTGATAAGTTGGATGATTGCACAGGGGGACACACAAGAAACACATGATGCTTTGAGGCCGTCGCACACGCTCTGCCCGCCGCGCACACCACCGCCAGGTGGCGCCCGCTCCCAAGCATGGCATGGCACCTCGGCACAGCGCAGCGCAGCACGGCAGAGCGTGGTGCAGCGCGCTCAGCGCCGGCCGGGCAGGCCGCCCCAAGCGCCGGCCTTCATGTTGCCGCGGTCGCCGCCGGCGGCGGCCGCCGCCTTGCGCTCCTCCTCTGCCTTCTTCTTGGCCTCCTCCTCGCGCTGCAGGGGCAGGAATTGACAGAGTTAAGTCATAAATTGGAGAACAGAATGGGTTACACAGCCGATCTGCCGTATGCCTGTCTGGCCTGCCCACAGCTGCCACAGGACGGTCCCGCCAGGTACTGTGCCCAGAGCAGCACCATCCACTGTCAGCCCACCTCCACCCCAACGGCCAATCTACCAGCCCAGCGCATGAAACCCTACCAATCCACAGGCAGCCCACCTTGACGAGCTCCGGGTTGAGCAGGCGGCGCAGCGCAATCCTGACCTTGGTGCCGCCGTCAATGGGGTCCAGCGGGTCCTTGCGCATGCTGCAGGGCGGGGGAGACAAATGTTGATTGAGTGTCTGTGGAACTTAAATGAAAACAATAGTATCGATAATGGGGGGAGAGAAGGGGGCAGGCAGATCTCAGCAGGTTGGGAGGGCGGACAACTGGGCGGGGCGTGGTTTGTGGTTGTTTGGGCCGCCGCCCTGCTGGAGGTGCGGGCGCTCACTCACCGGTGGTTGAGCACCAGGGGCGCTATGCGCTCCAGGTCCTCCTTGGTGGCCTGCAGGGGAGGGGAGGGGCATACAGTGGCCGAACTGAGAATGCAGGAGGGCTCATGCAACGCAAACGCACGGCAGCAGCCCTGTGCAGCTACCGTATGCCTGCGTGCAACCCTCGAGCGCGCGGACAGCAGGGCGGTGGCAGGCGAGCTCAGAGGCAAATGAGGAGTGCAGATGCATGGGCCCACCTGCGTGCGGCCCTCGAACGCGCAGAAGGCGCGGACGGCCTTGTTGGTGGTGATGTCTCCGCGCACGCCGTCAATGTCCAGGAAGGAGCACAGCTCGCTGCAAACAACGCAGAAACGACAATACAGGGGAGAGCGTTCAGGAGCGGCGGGGGCTGCGGGTGCCCCACGGAGAGGTTGGTCGGTGCCGCATGTTAACAGCCAGGTCCACCCTATCCTCAGCCTAAGAGGCTGGGGCAGCCACCCGTGCACCCGTTCCTTCCCCTCCCAAGAAACCACCGCAACTTGTGCACTGCTGGGCGCACTGTTCCAGCCAGGTGCGCTGCTCCCAGCCCTGCCCACCTGATCTTCAGCTTCAGCTCCTTGGGGACCTGCACCTTGGCCAGCATGTTGCGCGCCGCCTCCAGCTTCTGCCGCAGAGCCTCCTGGTCGGGCTCGACTGATGGGCAGGGCGGGGGTGGCACCATGGCAGATCAGCACGGCAGCAGGTCAGCTCGGCCGCTCTGCAAGGGGCCGCCCGCCTGTACCCGCAGCTATATGCTGCAGCAGGGCAGCTCCAGCGCCGATCACAGGCCTGGCCAGTGGAGGCTGCATCTGCCTACCCTTGGCGGCAAAGGCGTCGGCGTTGCTCTCGTAGGCTATCCGGTCCATCACCATCTGCGTGCGCTCGCCCACATCCATCAGGGTGGCCACGTTCACTGCACAGAGCCAGAGCAGGGCGGGGCAAGTGGGAGCAGGGTCAGGCTGGGCGAAGGCGAGGTGAGGGCAGTGGCCGCTGAGGCCTAACGCAGTCCAGCAGCTGGGGGCGCAGCTCTCCTGTGCCTACCAACCAGCTCTCCTGTAGCTACCAGGGCTCTCCTGTGCCTACCAACGAAGCCCAGCTCGCCACATCCTGCCACCAGACAGCTCGTGCAGCCACTCACCGCTGAGGCCGAAGCGATCCAGCAGCCGAGGGCGCAATCTCCTTCTTACCCTCCAACCCTGCCACCTGCGACCCAACCTCCAACCTACCGCTGAGGCCGAAGCGATCCAGCAGCTGAGGGCGCAGCTCGCCCTCCGCCGGGTTGCCGCTGCCAATCATAATGAACTTGGCGGGGTGCACAATGGAGATACCCTCGCGCTCCACAGTGTTCTGGCCGCCGGCAGCTGCACCCAGCGCACCAAACAGGAGCGGGTGGTCAGCAGCCGAGGCAGCAGCACGGCGCGAAAGCTGCTGCGCAGACGCTCCACAAGAACTGAAACTGCCGCCCCAGGTGCACCAACACGGCACACCATCTCCCAACCGTTCAGCACCACGCCCACTGCAGCTTTGCAACCGTGCCCAGATGAGCAACAGCAATGGTTATCAGCCAGCAAGCTGAGCAGCAGCAATGGTTGTCAGCCAGCTGAGCAGCAGCAATGGTTGCCAGCCAGCTGCGCGCACCCGAGTCCAGCACCACATCCACCAGGCCGTCATCCAGCAGGTTGACCTCATCCACGTACCTGCACAGTACAGTACAGGACGTGTGTGTGCAAGCATTGGTGAGCAAGCAATATGGTGTGAGCCAGCCCGGCTGGATGGTCACAGGGACGGGCACACATTGCGGAGAGAGAGCGCAGCGGCGGCTTCTCCCCTCCTCGCAGCACAGCATGCCCGCGGGATGGTCCGGCGCAGCGTGCGTGAAGCTCCGGGCTGGGCCAGGGACTCACAGGATGCCGCGGTTGGCGCGCGCCAGCAGGCCCGGCTCGTATGCCTTGACACCCTCCGTCAGCGCCTTCTCAATGTCAATGGTGCCGCAGATGCGGTCCTCTGCAGGCGGGGAGGACATGGCAGCCGATCAGCGAGCAGGCCATGGCAGCACACCATTGATCGGCGAGGCGGAGGGCCCAGCGCCGCAGCTGCAGGGCTCCGATCTCTGCCGCGCTGCTGAGTGTCCAGGCTCCGCCAGCAGGCAGTACCAGAAGCTCGCTGGCTGAGTGGCATGCGGCCACAGCTTTTTATAGCCATGCCATGCCGCCCACTACTGGTGCCCAGCGGCAGCTCCATCAGCAGCGTGTGCATGCATTGCCCGCAGGCACAACAGCCGCGCAAGGTCTAGTCAACGGTCTGACCAACCGAGCACATGGCACCCACCGGTGGCACCCAGCGGCAGCTCCACCAGCGGCGTGCGCATCTGGGCCGCCGGCAGCTTCTCGCCCGCCAGGTGGCGCTGCAGCGCGTCGGGGCCCATGAGCTTGGGGTCTGCGGTGGGATTGGTGGTCGCGGCAGCAGCCGGCCATGATTGGGGCGATGCCAACGGCTGTAGCAGCGGGCCGGCTGCATCTGAGCAGCCTAGGGCTATGCAGCCGCTGGCCAGCGCTGGCCAGCCGCAGGACAGCACCACACGGCTAGCTAGGTACATGCATCACAGCAACTCCATGCAGCGCACCCGTGGGGGAGGAGTTGAAGGGGTCGTCCGCCACAATGTCAATCATGGGCAGCAGGTCCACCAGGGACCGCACAGCCACGCTCTTGCCCGTGCCGCGATCGCCCATGATCAGCACGCCGCCTGGTGGGGGTGGAGGACCAGCAGGGCGGATGCAGGGAGTGGGCATGCCGGTGCAGGCACAACCAAACGCTGCTCGGAGGCACGAACAGGAGTGGTGTAGCCCACACGGGGCTAACAAAGCAGCTCGAAGGGGCCAGCCAGTAGACGGTATGGATGCTGCCTGCTGGCGCCCCCCTGCCGCACCGATGGAGGGGTCCACCACGTTGAGCAGCAGGGCCAGCTTCATGTCCTCCTGGCCAGCCAGCCGGGTGAAGGGGAAGGCCGGCTTCTTCTTGGTCGCCGCCTTCTCGGGCGCTGCAGGCAGCACATGGGGGAGAGCGCAGGAGGGTATGTGCAAGAGAGCGGCGGCGGCAGCGGCAGCGGCGGGCGGCGGCAGGTGCAAGGCCCGTCTGGGGCGCACCCCGCGTCCTGCAAACACTGTTGGCCCTTCTCCAACAGATGCCGCGATCCCGGCCAGCTCGGGGCGCCTGCCCCGCGCACCTGCCACTGCCTGCACCACCAGCAGCCTCCTGCCCTGCACTGGCGCGCCGGCTTGCCGCCGGGCCGCTGCTGCATGCTGCCTGGGCCGCTGCTGTGCCACCGCCGGGCGTGCCGGGGCCGCCAGCGCCGCGGGCGCGATGGCCGTCCGCTGCAGCATACTGCTCTGCAGCCCCTGCACCTCGAAACAAAGTTAGATGAGTTGCCACGCAACTCCCAAGCAACAGGGGGGTCCGCTGGAGCCCTTGGCTTCAGGATGTCTGCTGGGTGGGGCGCCAGCCTGGCGAGCGGCGGCCATCTTGCCTGTGAGCTGCAGGTTGCCCCCGCTCGGTGCACTCCTTGCATTAACAACTGCGCATTACATGCACTGCTTCAGCAGCGCTCCCGGCTAGCTTTTGGCGCGTGAAGGGTTTGGTAGGCGCCAGTATGGCGACCCTCGCTCGGGCAGGCCCACCCGGAGGCCTAACAGGTGCCCCTGTCACGTACCAGCTCTCCAGCAGGCGAGTGGCTGCCGCGGCGGCGCTGCACCGAACGCGGCGGCGCTGCACTGAATGTGGCGGCGATTCCTATGCACACCTCAACATTCTGCAGCTTCCCTGATGGGCCTGCAGTGGCCAAGTCACGCCCACCAACCCAGATTCATGCCGCAACCCGCTGTGCAGGCGCCCCCTGCCGTACGCCGCCAGCTACCCTGCTTCACACGGCCGGCCGCTGCGGCCCGTTGCAGCCCTGCTGCCTGCTGCCCTGGCAGCCGTGCCAGCTGAGCGCACGCCGCCCAGCCCCAGCAAGCTTGGCTGGGAGCTGGCACTGTCCCACCATGACTCTGCCAGCTGTGAGGCAGAGGTGGCACAGCTGATTGCCGCCGACCGGACCAGCGTGGAGGCAGCCGGTGCCGGCGGCAACCGCCCGCTGCACCTGGCAGCGGCGCGTGCTCGGCGGGGGCTCCCGGCGGCGGGCGCCATTCGCCTGCTGCTGGCGGCGGGGGCGCGACCAGATGCTCGCAATGCCAGCGGTCAGTGCGCTGTGCACATGCTGATACAGGAGCCTGTGAGCGGCGCCACGCTGGCTGCGCTGCGGGCCCTGCTGCGCGGCGGCGCCAGCCCCAGCCTGCCCGGACCAGACGGCCTGCCTCCCTTGCACACCGCAGCCGGCTTTGCAGACGGCAGCGCAGCGGTGCGAGTGATCAAGCTCCTATTGGAAGCTGGGGCATGTGTGAATGCGGCGGCCTCAGCGGATGGCGGCGGCACAGCCCTGCACCGCGCTGCGGTGAATGGAGGGCTCTACTGGCCGCCCATGGCAAGCTTGGGCCCAGCAGGCGGCACCAACCGGCTGCTGCCGTCCCATCCAGCCGGTCGGCCCGCCCTGCGCATCAAACAGTCTGCTGGCGCTGTGATTGTGGCTGCCCTGGTGGCTGCTGGCGCTGACGTCTCCGCCCGCAACACAGCCGGCTACCAGCCCCTGCACGCCTGCGCTGCGCACGCTCGCCAGCCCGCCGCGGCTGCGGCAGTGGTGGCAGCGCTGGCGGCGGCGGGTGCCCCATTGGATGCTCCGGATGCAGCTGGCAAGTTCAACCCCATGCACCACGCCCTGAGGAATGCGTCGCCTGCAGGCACCGCTGTGCTTGCAGCGCTGGCCGAGGCTGGGGCCAGCGTGCGACCGCTACTGGAGCGCCTCAACTAGCATGTTGCTGCACCGCAATGTTGCCCCCATGTATATACACACCTTCCATGACTTTGCCGCATGCCATACCCCTTCTGTTGTGTCCTACCCGTCACTCATAGCTGTTCTGCGCCCCTGCTTTGCCACAAACGACTGCTGTTTCTACCCCATCTCTCCTGCCCCCCGCCCGCGTTTTGCTGCCATTTCAGTGACCGCTCGTTGCGCTTCATCCAGCATTGTCGTCGATACGGAACTTGAACTACGCTGCTTTGCCTGCACGCGATGTTAACACCATGCATGGCGTGCGGCTGCGAAGGCAGGAGCAGTGCTCTTGGAGGCCAAAGGCTGCCGCCTGCCGCTGTGGCGGCGGCAGCGGCAGCATGCGGCTTTGGGGGCCCCTAACACGTGCTGCCGCCTCCCCAAGCAAGTTTACACACTCTGCTGGCCTCTACCGCCCTACACACGCCATCCCGCGCCGCACCAAGACCGACCCAAAGCTTGGCGGAGCGCCTCGGCTCGATCTCTCGTCCAGGGCCTTTGCGGGTCGCTGTACACAGGTGGGCAGCGCCTGCACAGCTGCGCAGGCCGCCCAACCCGGCGCCCTTGCGCACAGCCAGACAGCGCCACCATCAAGCCCCGGCGTGCTTGCACGTGGTCGTGGTGCCATGTTGATGCAAATTAAGCAGCCAAACCTCGCGGCGCCGGTGCTACCCCTCCGCCGCCGCCGCCGCCGCCCGCCTGCCTGCTTGCGGAGCGTTGCCTGCTGCCTGCACTCACTGCTGACGCCGATGCTGGCATGTTGCAGGCCAGCAGCCGCCACTACTGAAAGACAGCACAGGGAGGCAGCAGAGCGGGCAGAGGCAGGATGGATCCCAACCTTGCGGCCATGCAGAACCTGCCGGCGGCGCAGCAGCAGCAGCTGATGCAGGCCATTGAGCAGATGCAAGTGCGGGACAGGTGCGTCCTGGACGGGAACAGAACAACAAGCGCGAGAGGGCTGAGCTGAAATAGGGGTGGCTGATGCGGGGTGGGCGCTGCAAGCTGTGGAGGTCCAAGCGACAGCATGCAAGCCTTTGCTGTGGCACTAAGCACAACTCGTTGTGCTGGGCTTGGCAGCGGTGGCTCGCCACCCTGCTGCTGCCACCCTTGCCGACTGCGTTGCCCAAACTTCCCTCCAACCGCTGCCCCTCCTACCGTTCCCTCCCCTTACAGCCTGCGCATGTACAACAGCCTGGTGGAGCGCTGCTTTCGCGACTGCGTCAGCGAGTTCCGGTCAAAGGACCTGAACGCGGGGGAGGAGAAGGTGCGGCCAGAGTGCCGCCTGGTTTGCAAGCCTCACTTGCGATGGTTCGCCAGCCTCACGTGTGCCATGGTGGCGGTAGGCAGCAGCGTTTCAGGAATCGAGCGTGGGGGAGGGAAGCTGCGGCACGCCCCACCCTGAAACTCGTTGTGTAGCCGAGCCGCCCTGTGCTCTACACCAGGGTTGTGCCGTTCGTCATGCGCTTCTCATCCTCCAGCTGCCGCTGCCCTCCCCTTGCTCTGCTCCGCAGTGCGTCCAGTCGTGTGCCACCAAGTTCATGAAGCACAGCGCGCGCGTGGGCATCCGCTTTGGCGAGCTGTCCAGCGAGGCCGAGTCCCAAATGCAGGCCATGATGCAGCAGCAGCAGGCGGGCAAGTAAGCTACTGCGCTCTTGCGGTAGCAGCAGCGGCGGTGCGGCGGGTCACGCTGCGCTAGTGCCCGCAGGGCAGCTGCGGAACTGATGCCGCTCTGCTGTGTGCTTTGAATTGTTGCTGCTGTTTCAGTGTTCCATCAGTCGAGCCAAGAGTGCCTGGCAGAGCTGTAAGGTTGCCTCGCCCAAGCACGCAAGGCGCCCAGTGAAAACGCCACAGCATGCAGTGCCACTCTGTAGAACTGTGAGCCAGTCGTGTGCACCCAACCAGGTGTGCAATGCCAGCCACTGAGCCTGCACCCGCCCCTTGCGCTGGGTGCACGCTCCACAGCGTGACGTCGACTACAAACGACCTAGATCAGGAACACACTAGCAGCATCACCCACACTCCTACAGCTCTCCTCGCTGCCTCACAATGTACAGACGGCGCTGCTGGTGGCGCAGGCCCCTTGCAGGCTGCACGCTGCTGCTGTTGCTGCCAAGGGGCAGTCAGCAGTCCTCGTCTTCTAGCTCCAACTCGCTGCTTCCCTCACCAAAGCCAGGCTGCGAGCTGTTGCCCAGCTCCTGCTCCTCCAGCGCAGCGCCCTCGGCAGCTGCCGCGCCGCCTTCAGCCGGGCTTGCCACCTGCTGCTGCTGCTGCTGCTGCTGGCCCTCCGCTTCAGGTGCTGCAGCTCCAGGCGCTGCTGCATCCTTGGCGCCTGCGGCAGCTGTGGCCACAGCCTGGCTCTTGTCCTGCAAGCGTGCCATGGAGGGAAAGCAGTGGTCACTCAGTGCTGGATGGAGCCTAGCACAACAGCTGCTGTCCTCAACTGGAGCCACCTTGCACGCACCCTGCCCCACCAACTGCCCGCCTGACCCGTTACCTGGTGCACAAACGAGACATGCCCCGCCTCTATGGCTGCCTGCAGCGGCCCGTCTGTGCAGCTGGAGGACACATCCATGAACTCTGCTGCTGCCGCTTTTGCTGCAGCCACAGCTGGGTCCTCATCAGCTGCGCCTGTAGGGGCAGCGCTGCCCGTGCCTGCACGCCGGCCCGCTGCCGCCGCAGCCGCGGCGGCCCGACCAGCGGCCTGCGAGAGAAAATGAGAGATGCACGGAGTTAACACAGTCAGCAGCAAAATTTGGGCATATAATGCTGAACCTGCCAGGGCCACACTGCTGCATACAGAACAACCAATCACTGAAGCTACCAACCTGCCGAAGAATGTCGGCAGTGTCGCAGCTAGTTGCTGCACGAAGTGAGCAGACAGATGCAAATGCATTTAAAGGATGCAGGGTTACACACTGAGCAGCACGGTTGCAGCACACTCAATCTAAATCGCCTGCCGACACCAGCCGCACTTCCCCACTTGCCGGTGTTGAGCGTGAACAGCTGCTTCAGCTCCTCCTTGCTGCATGGCAGATGCGGAGAAGCGGCGCGGAGAAGCAACAATCTGTTGTGCTGCACCGCAGCACATGTGAGCATAGGACTGACTGCAACTCGCCGTCTTGTTGGCAACAAGCAGCTGCACCGCAAAACAAAAGCAAGCAGTCACCTGAACTTGCCGCCGCCCTGCTTGGCGCCCGCCCCCGCGCCCCCCGCCCC